>VZTM01038121.1:83224-112536 GCA_013400555.1 Jacana jacana
GGATTTATGGATGTCTAAACTGCTCAACTGGTCCTTAACCCAGTCCTCATCAACTGAGCCAAACTCCTCCTTTATCCTGTCTTCCTCTAGGGCCTCAGGACTATGGGGCTCCTCCAGCCAGCCTCCGGCAGGATAGACAGAGACAAAGAAGGCATTAAGTAACTCAGCCTTTTCTGTATCTTCTGTCACCAGGGCACCCACCTCATTCATCAGTGGGCCTACATTGCCTCTTGTGATAGTTTTAGTTGCAGTGTATTTGAAGAAGCCCTTTCTGTTGTCCTTAACCCCCCAAGCAAGGTTTAATTCTAAGGAGGCCTTAGCTTTCCTAGTTGCATCCCTACATTCTCTGACAACAGTCTTGTATTCCTCCCAAGTGGCCAGCCCCTCCTTCCATGTTGTGTAAACTCTCCTCTTCCCCCATCCATGTGCATGCAAAGGCAATTGGAAGCATCATGCCCTGCATCCCCAATCTGAATTACAGCTTGAAGGACTCCAAACACACAGGAACCCCCGAACATGGAGCTGGCTTTAGGTTGGGTTTAACTCGGAGTTGAACCCCAGGCTTGGCAGCCTTTTGGGGGGTCAGACACTCCCCAACAAGCAAGTTTGGGATTACAGAGCGGTGGGCAAGGCTGGGGTAGGAGCCAGGAGAATGATGCAGAGCTGGTCCAGGCATGGCCCAAGCTGCAGCAGGAATCTCTGGGGTCTTCCAGGGGCTGCTTTCCCAGGCTGGGTAGCAGCACCTGAGCTCAGGAAAGAGCTTGCCACAATGCCCCCCGGCACATTACAACTTGCTGACATTTAAACAACTCCCCTGCTTGCTCTCACACACTCCCCACCCAGTAATGTCGAAAAAACCCTCCCAGAATTGTCCCACGAAACTCATCACCCACCTGCACAATGGGTGGTTACGGGAAGACATGAAACCACTTGCAAAGAGCAAAGATGAAATTGAGGATCAAAAGGTATGTCCTCCTGCAGGCCACAGAGGTCTCCCAGGTTTAACAACTGCTTTGGCCTCTGTCAGCTCCTTGAATAAACTCATTAGCAGAACATAACCTCTGTCCTGTCTCCATTTGGAGAGTCACCAAGTCCCTTCGACTAGCTCCCAAGGCCTGCCCGTGGCGTGCCCGTGTGGGGCTGGCAGGGATCACCAGCCCTATAGCCACCCCACATCCCACTCGGATAAGGGAGGAGTGAGCACCTTGGAGCTTCCCACCCCACCAGGAGTTACAGATGATGCATCACCTGCCCCATCTCCCAGGTCCAGGGACACATCAGATCTGTGTGGAGCTCCTGGGGCTCCCAGTGAGCTCAGGGTGTGTAACTGCTCTGGACCATGGACTCCCATTCCCTTTGCAGCATGTGTCAGAGGCTGTTTTAATGTGAAATGAGAAGGTGGCCAGGCAGGACGAGGCATTTGCAATCCTAGACAAGGATTTGACTTAAATGCAGAGTTTGCAGCTGACTCCTCCACCAGCCACCTTGTGCCACAGGCACTGCCACACCAGCCCATGGAGCAGCTCCCTCTTCCTTCTCTCCAAAGCCCAAAGGTGATATTCTCAGCCTCCCCAGGGGCACGAGGCTCTGGACCATTCCCAGGGTGGTTTCCCACCACCACAGGCTGCAGAGAAGGTATGGTGATCCGCCGAGGACATGGGGAGGGGGAGTCCCAGAGAAGAGCAGCCCAGCCGATGTGCCCACAGAGGACCAAAGAGAATCCATCCACTGCCACACCAAGGCAATGGAGAGACAAAGATCAAACCTACTGCCTGCATAAGCACGAAAGGTGGGAACGATTTCAGGAGACCTCCAGAGAGAGGGTAGCCTGCTGTGTTACATCTGATTATTCAACCCCAGGCACCATAGACCAAAGACAGAGCTCCCCAAAGCCCCCCACATTTATGGCTGGTGTGGCCAGATCACGCGGTGTTGGATGCCCCACAGCAAGCAGCATCGCAACTGTTAAAAAAAATAAAATGAAATCAAGAGTGGGGAAAGGTCTCCAAAGAGCATCTAGTCCCACCTCTGACAGCACACATCCAGCCCCCTCTTACAGAGCTCCTGCCAGGGGAAGGCTGCTGGGGGAGGAAAGGATGCTGGGGGGAAAGGATGATGAGGGGAGAAAGGATGCTGGGGGGGAAGGATGACGGGGAGGAAAAGATGACGGGAGGAAAGGATGCTGGGGGGGAAGGATGCTGGGGAGGAAAGGATGACGGGAGGAAGAATGCTGAGGGGGAAGGATGCTGGGGGAAAGGACGATGAGGGGGAAAGGATGCTGCAGTTCAGCACCCCGCCATGGTGTCTGCAGGGGTAAGCTCATCCCTGCAGCATCTTCGCCTGGGAGCAAGCATAGCAGGGCCTCCCTGCGAACAGATGGCAAGTTATTTGAACCTCGGGGCTGTGTGATATATAACGTGTGCAAGCAGAGCTGGGAGCTCAGGAACCGCGTGGCTGAGGCTTATTTACCGAAAGGAAGGCAGAAGGAGAGCGCGGGAGGGGAGGAGGAGAGGGCCATGCCTTCAGCTAGGGACAAAACACGGCGAGGTCGGAGGTCTCTCGTGGTCCCCGCTCAGCTGATGGGAGTAGCAGTGATCACACCCCGTCTGCCCACCGTGCTCAGAACATCCATGCAGAGGCATCAGCTGCAGCACTCGTCATGCAGCGAATGCCAGAAGCAGGGGGGGAGCGTTACCTTTGCGGGGAGAGGGTCCCTGTGGATGCTCAGCATTTGTGATGCTGTTACAAATATTTATTCCAGGAACAGGAGCAAAAAGCTGGTGCTTCTCACCGCTCTGCCCAGCTCCTGTGCATCAGCACATCTTTGGCCTCCCTGTGCCCCCAAGCTTGGGGGTTTGGAGCAATAAAAGAAAAGAAGAAAAAAAAAATCCAAACCCTTGTCAACATGATCTCAGGAAGCGGCGTTTGACATGGCCAATGTGGAGAAAACCCTCGCTGACAAATGAAAGGCAGTCAGGCTTCAACTGAGCGTGCATCAGGGGTCAAGGATGAAAGGAAGGCCCTTCATGCATTGCCAACCACAACAAAAGGGAAGGAGAAGAAACCACAGCACCGGAACATAGTGAGACTAAGGGGCTGGACTAGATGATCTCCAGAGGTCCCTTCTGATCCCACATCATTCTGTGATTCAACACGGCACTCACTGAGGTTACCGGAACCCTTTTGGCTATGGGAGGGGTCCTTCACATCCATGAAAGAGGAACAGCTCACCGTGAACTGTCACCTGGGCTTTGTCACCCAGGGATTGCCACAGTCGGTCACCTGAGCCTGGACAGCCAGTGTTAGGAACCCACCACCCATCCAGACTGACGCCTCTGTGGGCACAGCACACACTCACACAGCAAACACGAGTCCACACACACACAACACGTGTGTCTGGCACTCCCATTTCCCTCAGAAGTTTTAGTTGTTCAGAATAGGATGGGAAGGAGGGTTACCAAGGGGCGTACAACACCCTGAAGAGCTTGCTTTAACTTTTAGTCAGCCCTGAAGAGGTCAGGAAGTTGATGATTATTGTAGAACCCTTCCAACTGAAATTATCCTATCCCATCCCATCCCATCCACCCCAGCTCTGCCCTGCAAGACCCACCAGGGCTGCACATGCCAAACAACAGCCTCAGTCGGTGGCTCCTGCACTGCCACACTTCCACAGGTTGCTGCCCTCCCCACCACGACACAGCCACATCGTCAGCACCTCAGCACTGGCTCCTCCCAACAACAATGGCCGAACACGACACAGATTTAGAGGCGATAGGACCAGCCTCTCCTGGAGCAGAGCGTGCCAAACCGCCTTCTCTCCCGTCCCTGGTTTCCAGGAGATAAATCCATCAGGGCTATTGAGCCCACATCTTCGTCACCACGTTGAGAGCTTCTCCAGCCTGGCAGAAGTGGTGAGATCCACCCCGAGGTTTAGCACCACACTAAAATGATCTCAATCTCACCCCATCCTACAGCGGGGGCCTTCAGCAGCGTAACAGCCCCTCCAACAAGCTGAAGCAGAGGAAGCCTGAGGCTCTTCAGCCTCCGCAAAATCCGCTTCCATCCTCCAGCAGTGATTTAAGGCTGCAGCTGAAGGTCACTGTACCTTTGTAAAGCACACTACGTGTTCCCGTCGTACACCTCCCTCCTGTCCACCCCCAGACGCTATTTTGAAAGCGATTTGCTCTCCTTATGGCTCCCCTACTCGCTTGCACGTCTCCCACAAAACAATTCATACCAATAGCCTTTCTTTCCTTTCTCCATCCTTTTTGCTGGCACAAAGTTGCCGTGGAAAAATATGTTGTTTGGCTTAAAAATTACAACAACAGAAAAAAGTCATCAACTGAACAATATGAGTGATGTTTGGGTAAAAATACATTGCAACAGAGATGGGAAGTGACAGCACTCATTCCAGCACTTGTGGGATTCCCAGTGCATCTAGGAGAGCCCTACCTTTCCCAGTCACATAGGCTGGGTATGGGGGGCTGTGCTGAGAAGTTACACAAACCAATATCTCACCAGCTTCACCAGCCAGGAGGGATTCTCCAAAACAATCCTAGGCTTGGATCAGCGCAGACACCACAACCTGTATTTTTGAGAGATGAGCCAGTTGCCTACCTCTACTTGTTGCACTTGGATGGTGCTTCTGCATCATCCCAGGACATGCCCGAGGGCCCAGCTCAAGGGACAAAGAACTGCAGAACCCCATTTGACTGTGCAATCAGCAGAAGCTGGGAAGCCTGGATGGAGCCAGTGGCAATGGGAGTGCCCCACAGCCCTTGGAAATCAGCCCTCACCCTCATTCAGATATTTCAGGGTCTTCAGATGTGGTCTTGGAGGACCCCAATAGAGCAGCTGTACCACACGCTGGAGAACTGCCCTCAGCCTAAGCCAATGCTCCTGCACCCCACAGAGACCCCATAGCCACCCAGCACCCGGCAGCCCCACATGATGCTGCTGGTGGGGCAGGGGAAGGGCAGCTCCAAACCAGCCTCAATACCTCATGGTATGGCTGGGCAGCTGGGAGAGCCAGACAGCTCCACAGCTGGGTTTTTCCAGCGTATTAAAACAGCATGGTGAGGCTAAAAGTCTGCAAAGGAGCCAGCTTGCTGGGTCTCCCTCTTTGGTGTTTGGCTTAATGTTTCAGTCCCTGGAGACACAACCGTCCCTGTTCTCCTCACACAACATCTGCACTCCTAGAGCTGCATGGAGAAGACTGTAAAGGCAACAGCAGGTTCTATTAGAGCTTCCCACACTAGATATTGAGTAAAACATATTTTTAAAAAAACATAGTGTTTTTAAGCATCTGATTTTTCCATCCCCCTCTTTAATTTCTGAGTGTCAGAGGGCAAGTCGTTATCGATTCCTCAACATTACCAGTGGTTTAAAATGCTCCCTGAGTTTTGGAGAGAGGAGGAACTCACAGAGCAGCTCAAGAGCTGCCCAATTGAGCATACCGCTTCTCTGGAACCGAACAGTTTTGCAAGTAAACATCAAACTCAATCAAGGAATAAATGGAAAAGTTTGGGTGCAATTAAAAGTCAAGGTTGGCAGGGTTTTTACCTCCAGACCTGTGCAGGGATTTGTGATGGCCACGTGTAGGACGCAGCATCCTCACCTCAGACACCAGATCCCCCCCATGCCCACCACCTGCTCCCTCACCAAATACTTCTAGTATTTTTCAAATACTACACCTTTTCCAGGGACAGGGCAGTGTGGGAATCACTGATGCTGGCTCGAGAGGTTTAATGCATCATCACATCCATAACACACCATATAAACATCAGATATGCATAATACAGTTTAATAATGTTGTTTAATAACATTGTTCCTTCCAAATAAAACCCTTGAGTTTCAATAAGCACATTTTGATGTTTCTGGATGAGTATTTTGGAAATTCCTACTCTGCAAAGTCTTTCAAGAAATTGACTTTCTGATTCTACTTGAGATGAGTATAAATTTCACAATACTGGAAGTTCTCCACACGGTGGAAACCCTGTTTTCTCACCAGCTCTAAATAATGGGTGTTTGTTGCTTTTTGAAGCATGAAATAAGCAACAGTGTTTGTTCTGAAACTGGGATGTGGACTGATTTCCAACAGTGCCACCCTGAAGGTACTAAGCTCCAGAAAGCAGAGAGCTTCACTAGCATAAAATTAGGTAATTACACCAACGCCTATACGATGACAGGAGCGGGAGAGAGTTGTACAACTGCTCCCCACATGTTGGGATGTGGAGACATCTGGAGAGTGATGTCCTGCCATGGAGCACAGCAGATAGAGCACAGATGTGAGAAACACTGAGAATTTTACCTCGCCGTCTCTTCCTCCAGCCATAAAACACCTCCACCACCCCTCCAGTGAGAGTCTCTGTCCCCACCGGTCCCCTGCGCTCCATTAGTCCACATCATACAATTCTATGATTCATTCTATGATTCCATACGTCACGTGCAAGCATGTGGTGTCCAAGAAACCCTGGGAGACTGCTGGCTGCCTTATGCAATCAACTCTGGGTATATTTAGATATATATATATGGATATACATATTGAAAAAAATATATATAAAACCATCATAACAAAGCACAAATAATCACACATACCCATACATCAGGGCACCCAGCACCACCTGCAACGCATGCAGCTCCAAGCCATCCTTAGGCAAACCCATCAGGGGCAATGATATAGGTGGCACAGGGTGCTGTGCCGGAGCTGGCCCCCAGCCCAGCCTGCCAACGCCGCACTGGGGAGGATCAATCTCTCACCGGGAAGCTCTTCTACACAGAGGGCTTTTCAGATGCAGCAACGCAGGGATAGGGGAAACTCAGGAGCATTTTGAAAACAGGTTTGTATTGCACCTCGACTTTTTCTTTCTATTCTCTCCCAGTCCTTTTTGTTGGGTTTTAAAATAGAAAAACATATACATTTGTTTAACACAGGTGTTAATACATAGGTATTAATATATTAAATTATTATTATATACATTAATAAATCTCTCACCATAAAAATAGATTTTTTTACACGTAAAAATCTAATTTCAATTGCAAATTAGAGGGGGAGCATAGCAGAAGAAGAGATACAGTTTTTTCCGAGATGTCTCCTTTGAAGGAAACTGAACAAATGTACTTTCCTCCTTCATATATTCATGAGATGACTGCTTCCCTACCCTGTTCTCCACCACCCTCAGCTCCAGGCTCAGAGCCAGCACAGTCCTTATCTGGTACGAGGCAGGGGAAAATAAAAACCCTGATAGGATCAGGAGTTTTCAGTAGTTTAACAAATCTGAAAAAAGAAAGTCCATTGGTTTTTAATAAAGTGTGACAGGGAAGGGGGAATGCCGGGAGAGGCTGGTGTGCACCATGGGAAGGGGATGGAGAACCATGTTCACCCAGGGTCCCACAATGGGGATGGGGACCCGGGGAGCACCAGGGCAACCCATGAACCCTCTGACCATGCACCCACTCTCTGCTTTTCCTCTTTATTCCAAAGCTTTGCCTTTTCCTTCCCGTCCCCAGAGAGCCGGAGATCACATCTGCAGCTCACCTTGCTGCAGCCAGGTGAGCTGCTCCTCAACCCGGCAGGACCCAAGGGAATGCCCAGTCCATCAGGATGAGGCAGCCAGAGCCCACAGCAGCACCTTCCCAGCACCGGCTGCCCTGACCCTTCTTCATCCTCTCCCCAGTCACGGCACTTAATCGCTTCCCCACTAATTGCCTCCACTCATGTGTGCAAACTAACCGTTTACTGGAAAATGCCACGGAATGTTAATTTCATTCGGAATTGGGTAATTGCAAAGCACTTCCTTTTTTTTCTTCTTCTTTTTTTTTTTTTTTATTATAGGAAATGAATAAGCTTTGTATTAGTAGCAATGTTTCCAACTCCAACCACAGCCGTGGCCCCATCGGTGGAGGCTGCGAGTTGTTCATCACCCCACACCTTCCCTGCCTTTCTGCCTTCCTCCCACCACTTCCCATATACAATAATTATAAACACATCATGAGAGGTCAAATGCTTAAGAGCCATGGTCCAACAGTCTCTACCTCTGCCTTGTACCTCTGCATTGCGTCCACCTTTCAAAGGAGATGGGTCTCTGCAGTCCTTGGGCTGCCACCACCTGTCAAAGACCTTCCCAGGAGCTACTGCTCACTAGGAAACCCTCAGCTTTTCCATGGGGCAAACACTTTTCTAGCACACTGCTCCCCTGACAGGGCATTTATCTCTTTACCCTACTTCTTCTGCAAGGAAAAGCCTTTGGCCATGGGATGCAGCCCCATGAAGTCTGCTCCATCTCCCCCTGTCCCAGCACTGAGAAGATCCAGGCCACCAGAGTCTCTGCTTCCCACCTTCTCCTCCCTAATAAAACCCTTAACTTCCCTTTTTTTATGAGACACCATAACATTTTCTCTTACACAGTGAGCAGAGAGGAGCTGGGAAGATGGGCAGACCCTCAGTAGCAGCTAATGCTCCTCAAGTTATAAAATAATTGAAAAGTTAAATAAGGACACTCTGGAGAAAGCTAAGGATTTGGTGCTAATGGGCAAATGGAGCAGACTGGGCTAATGTTGCGTGGAGGAGAGCTGCAGGCTTGAAAGCACCGTGCTGACCTCCAGCTCCCTCTCTCCACTGCACATCTCCTAAAACTCCACCAAAACAGTGGAAAACTGCCCTGGGACCCACCGAGGGCAGCAGAAATCCCCACCCCACCTGGCTGAGAAACATCCACTGGAGAACGAACCTGGAGGCAACAGCACCTGTAAAGCAGGAGACGGGTGAGTGTGAGCAAGCACCAGCACCCCTGGGGATGGGCAGGGAACAGCAAGCCTGGGTGGAAAAGGCGGCATGGTGGTCCCTTCTCCAGTCTCAGCCACCACTCAAATCCCTGCTCAGCAGCACGGTTGCAGAAGGAATTTGCTAGTTGGACACCAAATTTCCTTTGCAAGGCAAAGACGATACCCCTTTCCAGGCAAAGTGATACCCTTTCCCGGCACTGGCAATTCTGTGCCCTGTCCTGGGGAGAACAAGGGAGTGATGTTAACCCAGAGGAGAAGGGCAAGTCACCAAAACACTGTATTGCAACAAGGCCAAGAAGCTTCAATGGTGCACCCATGCCACAAACCACCACCCATGGATCCTCCCTGCAGTGACAAGGACCAACCACTGGATCCAAGGGCTGCTGAGAGCTGTTGGCTCAGGAGAAGACCTGGAGCTGCGGGAATGCCCAGAGAGCCCAGGCTACTGAAAACAAACCACTTCCAAGCCACATGGGCAAGGTAGCGAGGCCGAGCATGGCCAGACCCTGAAGGACTGGTGGGTGAGGCACAGTACACGCTGTAACTCAACCGGGGCCGTCAGAAAGGATTGATTTGAAGCACCTTATTAATAAGTTTCCTCTCCCGCTGGTCCTTCGAGTAGGTCACTGCCTGGTGATAAATGGGGCTGGAAGGTGCCTGCAGACCTAATATCAGTGCAGGTGCCCGGCCTCGATCCATCTTCCTTAGGAGCCAGCTGACAAAACTAACTGTCTCAGTGCTGTAGCCAGGTAAAACACAACCAGCAGGAAGAGGACTTGCAAACAGAGCACAGAGCTGGAACTGCTGCTGCCCTGGTTGCTCCGCTCCCCATAAAACTCACAACCCCAAGATGGACAGATGGGGAGAACATGTCACACATGACCAGTGGAACCATGATGCTGCTAAAAGTCAAGGTGAAGAAGCACTGAGCATCACAGAGTGGTTCGGGTTGGAAGGGACCTTAAAAATCTTTCAGTCCCAACCCCCTGCCCTGGGCAGGGACACCTCCCACCAGACCAGGTTGCTCCAAGCCCCCTCCAGCCTGGTCTTGAACCCCTCCAGGGATGGGGCAGCCACAGCTTCTTCAGGCAACCTGGGCCAGGCTTTAACCACCCTCACAGCAAAGAAATTCTTCCACAGATCTCACCTCAATCTCCCCTATTTCAGTTTAAAATTATTACCCCTTGTTCTATAGCTCCTCTCCCTGATCAAGAGTCCCTCCCCAGCTTTCCTGGAGCCCCTTGAGGGACTGGAAGGACTATATGGTCTCCCCAGAGCCTTCTCTTTTCCAGGCTGAACAAGCCCAACTCTCAGCCTGTCCTCGCTCCAGTCCTCGCAGCATCTTTGTGGCCTTCTCCAAACTTGCTCCAGCAGGTCCACATCCTTCCTGTGCTGAAAGGAAAGATCAAGAGGAACCCATTGCTCTCATGTAGGCAACAGGATTTGCAGCAGCCTCAGATCTGAGCCACGCATCCCAGGGGCTGCCCAAGCCCTCACCGGCATCTATCTAATTCCAGCAGAAACGGGAAAATTTTGGGGTTGTTCTTCATCCCAGCCCCCATAGCTGCTCCACACTGACACCATGGGAGGACTGAAGCTCTCACAGGTCCTCTGCATTGCACAAAAGGCAGCTGCAAGATGCAACCCAGCACAGAAACCCAGGAGAGGCAAGGACGCTCAAGATCCCTCAGGGTCTTCTAAGGGGAATAAACAGCCACCATATTATTTTTTTAGATTTTGCATCACGCAAGTAAAAAAAAAAAAAAAAGAAGTAAAGAAAAATCATCTCAAAGCTAATCCTGGTCAACAACTGGCCTACAAGCCAGCTACGCCTTAAATAATGTAGTGCTTTATCAAACATTCATAGTGATGCATAAAGTGATGAACAACGCGCGCCTGACATTTATATAAATATAGTTCCTGATGGCTTGTTTTCCTTGGACAGCCAAAACTTCACAGCTTATCTTCTGTGAGCCTGTGATTTCGTCTGGACGAAAAGCACTTTGGACACCTGGGGAATCAGGGCTACTGCACACAAAACTGCAGCGACATCTCTCCCCAGGCAGCAGCAGCCCCACAAAACCCAGCAAAAGCCCATCTTAGAAGAGTTGCTGCTGACCACAAGTCATCCAGCTGTGGCTGAGAGAGGGGATGACCAAGGACACCTCTTCTCACATGGGATGTTGTGCCGTGTTGAGGAGAGACCAGCCCAAGCCTTGCAAAACAGTGATGAAACTGGAACTTGATGAAACTGCCATCCCTATGGGATGCTCAGCAAAATGCTAGCATATTTAAATGCCCCTTTTCCCTTCCAGTCCCTATGGCATCATCAGAAGCAGCTTTTCCATCTGCTTCTTCTCTCCTCTGTCTTAAGAAATTACAAGTGGGATATGGCAAAGGGAGGGGAGGAAAACAAGAAAAATGCATCAGGAAATCCAACCTACCGGCCTTTTCTCAACAGCAACATTTACTGTGAGCCAGGAAGAGCCCTTATTGGCTTCAGAGACGTTAAGCCTTAATTAGTCATTAAGCATGTGCCAGCACAGCACCTCCTTTGGCCAGGGTGATGATGGACCAGAGGCCACCAGCCCCCAGGGAGCTTCCCCATCCTTTCTGACCTGTTGCTGGAGGCAGGAGGCACACTGGATACGGGTCTTGCCTGGGAGACCTCCTGGGCATGCTCCCATAGGCCACTTTCTGTGGGATGTCAGGGAGGGGGACCATGCCCCACAGGACCACCAGGCCAAGAAACTATCTTCCCTTTTCTCTATGTTGATGAGCACAACCCAAATTTTGGATGAAGGCAAGCAGTCTGGTGTGATAGGATGATCAAAACAAACCTAAAAACTCCAGCCTGGCAGCTTTCCATTAACAGGCAATTAATATATTAATTATGACCATGTTTATCTCTCTGGAAAGCAAAGTTCTTCCCTGGCAGGTACAGACGTTTTCAAATCAACATTAAAGTCAGAGCTGGCATCACCATAAAACTCACGGACCAAACCTCGTATCCATTGTAACCTCTGCAGCTGGGGCCCCTGGTCTCTTCATTAATGCACTCCAAGCAGTTGAAATTAAGCATGTGGGACTTAAAAGACGTGTTTAATTTCTCTAACGACTAGAGACATAGGCTAAGCACGCGCTTAAACGCTTTCCTGAATTGGGACCCAAGTCCTACCCTGTTGGGCTTCATTGTTTTTTTATTTCTTTCAAGCTGAAATTCACAGCCGGGTTTTGCAGCCAGGAACAGCCAACTGCAGAAACAGGCTTTCCGCTGGCAGGCGACATGAATATACATTTTCAAAGGTCTCTGTAAATTACGCAAGGAGTTGGCAGGGATTAGAGCTGGGAGAAGCTGATCACGTACAAAGAGGGTCATGATCCCATCAGGTCACTAGAAAGAAGACAGAGCCCCCAAGACACATCAGGCGCCATCGTGACGTACCGTCCCAGTTTAGCCTCCAGCCCCAGCAAACGTTAAGTCGTTGTTTTATTTATTAAAGGCTCAGAAAGCCTCTGGTTAATGCTTGGGTTCAGGGTGGCACCGCATCTGCTGACTTGAGGCAACAGCAGCAGCTCCAGCCCCGGAGATGACACAGTCCAGCATGGTGGGGATGGCCCTGCAGCAGCAGCCACGAGCCCAGCTGGGTGAGATGTTCCCTCGAGGATGTTGGATGTCACCTAAGTGATGGCAACATCAGGTTGGCCATCTCGCTCCCATTGGCCATGGGCTCTCCCTTCTCTATTATGGGGAACACCACCACTCTGCCCATTATGAGGGCACCACCTCTCACCCTGTCTTTAAATCTCACCACCAAGATACTGCAGAGCTCATATATCTTTAACAAATAGCAGCTCTAGGGCACAGCTTAACTACCTGCCCTCCTCTTCCTCATCCCAGCCCCCAAAACATCCCTTTCCCCAGCCCTGATATGGCGAGCTCATGCCAGCGTGTTGCCTTACCTCTCCCCTGGAGGAGTCTTCACTGGGAGGCTGAGATATGGCCACCACAGCTGCTCCAGCATTGATGGATGGCACAGAAAGTCCCCTCTCCTCATCACCAAGACCCTTCCCCTGTCATTTGATTGACCTCCTAGGCCATTTGATTCCCCTGCCAAAACCTCTTCTCCTGCAGTTCTGGACCACATCACCCAGAGTGGTTTGGCTGTGAGGCTGTTGGGACCAGAACACCTTAGATTAGCAGTTCTCATTTCCTTGTGCACTGGCTGGCTCAGTTCCTCTTTCCTACTCACAGACAAGGACTGGACCATTAAGTGACATGACCAGGGTTACCACAGCAGCCAGTGGCAGAGTGGAGCCCAATCTACATCTCCATGTTCACTCTAGGTCCCAGTCCGTATTTCAGTCGTGCTCAAAAGCCTCTTGCTATCACTACAGAGGAAAGCATCCATGGATTAAGTAAGAGAAACTTCAGAGGTTTACCTAAGTTAACACAGCAGGTGAGAAGAAAGTCCAGGAGATATGAATTCAAGATGACTGCACAACCACACCTTTGATATTCCTATGGTATTAATCATTGGTTCCATCAGTAATAAGTCCCGTCTCCTGTCTAGACTTGGAGGCCATACCCACACTGCCGAGTCTGTGAAGCCAGCACAAAGGCCCTCTTGAAAAGCTCTTTTTTGAACATGAAAGAAACTGAGAAAATAAAGATGGATCCTTTGTCACAGGACTGAAATTGCAGATACTCGATTTTCAAGTCTGACATCTATTTTCTCCTCAGTTTTCACCAGGCAGAAGTTTCGCTTCTCACTGATCCTTAGGAGATTTGGTTTGGCAAAATCTTCTCATTGGGGACCTCATGGGTAACTCTCCATTCAGGCTTGTTGGGACTTTTATCTGCCTTCATTTACTGACTCCATCTCTGTGCATCCAACGTGTCCCAACGTGCCTGTGAAGGACCAGGGGCACTTGATGGACAGAAGCAAAAGGCTCCTGCTGCTGTAGGATGAAACTATGTGGGTAAAGATGAGAGCCAGGTGTATTAAAAGATAAAAGCAAGTTAGAAATTCCCAAAGGGCTGCAGCTTGAGGCCATCTGCTTGGGAAAGGCAGAAGAGCAGAAATCATCAGGAGCATGGACTGGAAACTACCCAGAGAACCGAGGAACGGTTCCCAGAGACAGTGAGGGCACTAACATCACCTGCCCAAATTTACCCAAATCCCATTAATCATGGAATGCTGTGTACAAATGGGGACTGGGTCTCCCCAGTGAAGGCCAAGAGTTCAGGAACCTCACACCACACCAGCAGACCCCACTCAGCACCACACACATCCACAGGATATGAAGCCCCTAGAGACCTTCTGATTGCCAGAGAGAACCCAAAACCTCGAGGATCCTGTTGGCTAATTAGGGACTGTCTTGCCACTGCCTTCTTCCTTGCTCCATTTCATTTTATTATATTAATAAAATAAAAAAAAATATTTTAAAAGACTACATTTTCTTCCTAAACCACCTCGGATTTTTCTCCAGTCTAAATTCATCTGGGCTCTGTGCAATGTCACCAGGTCAGTTTGTGCTCCTGCTGCAATTTTAATTTTGTCAGCTTTCCATTTTCTGGGGAGTTGGGTTTGGGGTTTTTTTCTCTCTCTTTTTTTCTTTTTTTCTTCTTTTCCCCCAAGTCAAAAATGATTTTGCATAACAGTAATAATGTTAATGGCCCTGCACAGCGCATCCGGATTTCCTCTGCAGCTAGGGAGAAATAAACATCTCATCTTTGCCCTGCTGTTTATCTACCCACAGCAGAGCCTGGTATCAGGTCAGAACCTGTAATTTCATTAACTTTATCATTCAGACACGCTTGTTGCTAGATGTCATTATTCAGCACATTGCTCCCCCTGTTTTGTTTGTGCTGGGCTTCACTTCAGACGCTCCGGCACCACGCGGGAGCATCCTTTCCTTCCCATCCGCATCGCTGCCTGGGACTCGGGAGGAAAGTTTGGCTCATTGATCCATGCTCTGCTTGCCTGTGATCTGCACAATATCTGTGCTGCTTGACCTCCTGGGTGGGCAGGGACTTCTCTCCTGTTGTAGAGGCTGGTGCTGGTCTCTTCTCACAGGGAATTAGCGATAGAACGAGAGGGAATGGCTTCAAGCTGCAGCAGGGTAGGGTTAGGCTGGACATTAGGAAAGAATTCTTCCTAGCAAGAGTGGTCAGACCCTGGAATGGGCCACCCAGGGAGGGGGTTGAGTCCCCATCCCTGAATGTGTTGAAGAGTGGTTTAGATGTGGAGTTGGGGAATCTGGTGTAGGGAAGAACTTTGTAGAGTGGGGCTGATGGTTGGACTCCATGATCCCAAGGGTCTTTTCCAACCTGGATGATTCTAAGATGCTATTTTAAAAGGACTGGGCACAGCAGAGTCATCCAGTGCAACTTGACCTGATCCATCCTGAAGCTCCACGTGGGGAATAAAAAAAACCCCACGTTCTTCCTCGTGGAAAAGGCAAACAAGCCCAGGAACATGGGATGCAGCAATCCCCAGTGATGGGCAGTGCCCACCGCCGGTGCGACCCGGCACAGGCAGATCAATCACCGCCCGGCGCACGGGGGAAAGCAAGCGGAGCAGGCAGGTGGAGGGTGAGCCAAAACGCTCCATCTTCATCGGATTTGCCATCCCTGGTAATTAATGCTGGGAAAGTGACACTTGAAAGAGCCTCTAGTGACAGCCTCTGAGATGATACCGCTCGGAGCCTGCTGACAAGTCCCCGCTGATGTCTTATCACAACGCTGCGCTGCAAGAGCAGCAAGGAGAGCTTTTCCCTGGAGCGCTGATGGAATCCCTGGGATATGGGCACTGCTCCTCACTCAGTCCCGGGTCATCACACCAAAACCTGCCGGCTCCAGCCAGGCAGCACCAGGGGGGCCAGCTGACCCCCCCATTCAGGAGCCAGGAGAGGACTCCAGCTGGGTTTGCCTTGACGCATCCATCTTCAATGCACCTGTAAAACTGAGTAGAACTGATTTCCAACCCCCCAGGGATCTCTCCAGGTACGTCGGTGTCTGCTCGCACCAACTGCGGAGTTTCTCACCCCACCTGCTGCAGCCCCGGGGGAATCCCAGCAGCATCTGCTGCCCGTCGGCAGGTCCACACCTCTGTGTGTGCAGAACGTCCTGCACCCCCACAAAACGCCGCCTTTCCCATGTGCCTGCAAACCAGGTCAGAGCACAAACCCCACAGCATGTACGTTTGTAGCTCTGGTGTAAAAAGCCTAGATTTGACCTACAGCTGCCTCATCCTTGGCAACCCAGGCTCTGGCCAGCTTCAGCAGAGAGGATCAACCGGCACGTACCATAGCTTGACTCCTTCAGCAAAGCCTCAACCAAGAGCGTCCATCTGGGAGTAAACACAGGAGGAACCAGCACGGTTTGGAAGGATGAGACCAGGCAAGGCACAAACCTGCCTTGATGCAAGGTCCAAAGCCCGATGGCGTCAGAAGCTGAACTGGTGGGAGCATCTGTGATCAGATCTCACAGCCTGGGGTAGCCCTGGCCCTGAAACCCCAGCATGGGGCGATTTTTCAGTCAGTATAAGAAGTTTTTTACTGCCAATTCCTAAAGCCCTCGGATAATTTAATATTCTGCCCTAGATCTTGTTTACTATTATGTTTTGTAGAGGACTGAAATGCAGTTACTGCTGTCTTCCCTGCTCGCACAATTCTAAATAATTTATAGAAAAGCAAAACAAAGAAGAGAATATGAAAGAATAAAAAAGGCAGCTCAGTTACAATAGATGAAGGTTTTCATTTGTTCATTCTCACCGAGCAGAGGGCTGGGGAAACATCTCTTCACACCACGGGCAGGTAACATCCAGCCCTACACAAAGAGGGATGCCAACGGGGATGCTCTGATCAGCTCTTGAGGATGGCAGATGGGCCCCTGGGCATCTCCAGATTTGTTTGAGCAACGCTAACTGTCACCATTGTAATAACCTTATTTAAAAGAGGAAAGAGTAAAAAGCACCTTAAGGACAGAAGAAACACAACCTCAGCCAGCCTTTTTGACCATGGCAGGAGCTTTTCAGACACAATGCATCATCAGGGCTTTCACCAGCTCCGATACTCAGAGCTGCAGTCTCCTCTGTGGACTCTCCCTGTCCCTATCCTTGTCCCTGTTCCATCCTCGTCCCCCAGCACTGCCACTGTGGGTGCTCTGGCAGGGACCACTCAGTCTTTATGGAAATCCCAGCTACTGATGGGAATAAGGGAGAGAAGGCAGCCCCTTCTCTGCTCAGAGGGAGCCAGCGCATCCCTTCCTCGCTCCTGCTGGAGCCACTCAGCAATTACCACTAATGGACTTTGCTTTTGTTTATTCGAACACGTTTTACTGTGCATTGCAGGTGAGCAGTATTAAATGGCTTCTAATAACATCTCAATAAATAGAGGTGGGTGTTGCAGCTTCTGAGAGACTTTGAAAACACAGGCAATCAAGTGTGTATTAGCCCAGACGTTCTGGGGAAAGCATGGATCTTCCCTGTGCAGGAGGAATGTCCCCCCCGAGTCACGCAGTGGTACCCGTGCAGCCCATACCCTGCCTGGCCCCTTGGCGATGGAGGAGAAGCTTCCAGGAGAAGCCATACAGGCTGACAGCAGGTAAGGTGCTTCCCCTGCTGCCAAGCCCCAGCTGTATGGGCTGCCTTCCTGCTCCCCCATACCCAGTACAGCCAGCAATGGGTGCCATCACGTACTGTCTGTCCTGTGTCATCCAATCTTTGGCTACTCACTGTTCAAGGTCAGGCTGGATGGGGCTTTGAGCAACCTGGTCTAGTGGAAGGTGTCCCTGCCCATGGCAGGGGGGTTGGAACTTGATGATCATTGTGGTCCCTTCCAACCCAAACCATTTAATGATTCTGTGATTCCATATTGGACCCCTTTCCCCAGAGGGACCCCACCACCACTTTCCTTCTGAGTTGGGAAGGTTTGGGGAAGGGGAACCCGAAGGGACCACAGCTCCTCCAAACCCCAGTGCAGCACCTTCAGTGAAGGCACAAAGCATCTGCAGCATCTCATCTGCCCAGGAACGGGCATCGCAGCCCAGGTCTCCCTGCCCAGGTCCTCACAGCTACTGGCAGTGGACTTCCTCCCTACTACACCAGCATTACCCAGTATTGATACTGTCCAAGCAGTCAGCACCACAGGGACAGACAGCACTTGCAGAATTACACAGGAACATAAATTTATGGAAACTACAATTACGGAATTATATAGACTTCTTTCTAACCTGACCTACAGATGCTATATAGCGCTGTACCTGCTGTGCCAGATGCCACAAGAGAGTAATAGTTCAGATCTGGGGGCTGGGTCTGTCCATCAGATCCAAATGGATTCAGCTCTGAGCTCCTTCCCGCAATGAGAATTTCCCTACCTGCCGTTTCCAGCTCCACACAGGGCTCCTATGTGCTTGCCTTAAATCTGCAGCCCTGATGGCTTTGTTTGCAGGTGACTACAGGAGCACTCGTCTGATTGCTCAGAGAATAAAGCACAGGGGATGTTTTGCCGCTCGTGGAAAATACAGCATTATGGAGCAGCTCCCAGAGGAGCGTCAAGGCTCAGCAAGCTGCGCCCTGACACCTTCACTCGCTAGAACTGATGCCCTGCTCAAGAGCAAGGCAATGAGCATTTCTGCCACCCAGAGAGTGAAGTCTGGCCTGATTGATGCCCGTGTGCCAGCACTCACCCACGGCCAGAAGTCAGTATGAAAGCCAGCATTCCCACCCCATTGAGCAGCCCATTGCCAAGCAGGGAGCATACGCTCCTGACGACCCCTCAGTGCTGCCCAGTGCAAGGGGCTACACAACCCCACAGCAAAAGAGTATCTCCTCTCCCCAGGGAAATGCCAGCTCTGCTCCCCAAAGGCAACCTTTAGCCCACCAGGGGTTTCACAGCAGTCTCTGCCATTGCTAGGACCAGACACACCACCAACCCTGAAAGCAGAGCTTCCCATCTCATCACACCTACAGGCTCGTGCAAGAAACAGGAGATGGGTTTTGGAAAAGGATGCAACAAAGGAGATGGGTCACATCCTAGGAAGCTGGTTCTCCGTGGAGCTCCCAAGCATGCAGCCCACACACTCCTACAGCACCTGAACCATCAGTGACAGGCACTCAGGGAGTGTTGCGAGACCAGGGAACCTGGTCCTGGGGGCTGGCAATGACAGCTGAGGGCTCACAGCTACCGTGCCTCAGTTTCCCCAGCAATCACCCAAAGTTGATTCCCCCTCTCAGGAAGGGCAGCTTCAGGACAAGGGCTGCAAATTCTCCTGTAGATGACAACTGAGGAACACAGCCTGAAGACCCAAGCGCCAGCTATAGGTGCTATACATGAATGAGCCCTCCTTTTCTAGGTGACACTGCAAGGGACATCCCAGCAGGGGATAGGGAGAGAGAAAAAGGAGAGAAAAAAGCCACAAACCTTTCTTTTCATAGTCAGGCTTCTCCTCCCCACCCCGGCCCAGGCTCTCCAGCGTCCGTGTCACTTGGCTGCCAAACTCATCCTCCCTGGTGCTTGGCTCTGCCCGGCGTGGCGTATCCTCCTCCTCCTCATCCTCATAGTCATCCAGGATGGGGGTCTCACGGATGGGCACCCCAATGACCGAGTTGTGGGCCTGGAGGCGTGAGTTACGGAAGCTCTCACGGGCCTGGGGACCCAGCAGCACCGAGGGGATGTAGTGGATCTCGTGGGTAGCCTCCGTGCTAGCGCTCTTCTGTGGGATCCGGCGGCGCTTGTGCCAGCGCCGCTGGGCGTACAGAGCCACCGTGAAGACCAAGAGGAGCAGAAGCAGAGCAATCAGTCCACCCTGTGGAGAAGAGCAAAGGACATGGGTCAGGAGATGCAGGGACGGGTGATGAGATGCAGAGGGATGGGTGAGGGGATGCAGGGGACACAGGGATGGACCAGGGGATGCACAGGATATGGAGATGGACCACAAGATGCAAGGGGCACAGGGATGGGCAAGGGGATGCTGCAGCCAGCATCCATGGATCCTCTCTCCTCTTCCACCCCAGAGCACCTTTTCACCACAGCTCCCTGAATCGCAGATGGGTGAGTTCATGGAGCAGCCACCTCTGTGGCGGGACATCACAGGCAGGAGCAACAGGGTGCCAGAGGTAGCTTTTGGCCAGGGACAGCACAGTGACACCCCCGGCTCAGCTCTGCCCAAGTTATTTCACTCACTCTCCCAGGGAAGTTGTCCCTACCATAGCACCCCTTGGGTGTCCCCAACCCACTCATGCACACAGAGGAGGAGGTGGGCGAGCACCCCCTCCCACCCTGCACTGAGAGAAGGAAAAAGGCGTGATCGCATCCACCACTTAAGAGAAAAAAAAACTCATTAAAAGAGCCCAGGCACCCGCAGGGGTGCAGTAAAGCTTCAGCAGTCATACATTTCACACCAACGATGCAACAATGCAACAAATGGCACCAGAGAACCACCGCTCCACGGGGCATGGTTACCCCAGCACCACCATCGTGGGTTGAGATTTGCCCATGGCTTCATCGAGCCTTCAGCTGCAGGCCTGGAGGCACGGCACCACAGATTCCAGACCAAAACCTCCCCTGCAAACCCCTCCTCTTCCCCTCCCTCCCAATTTTCTTCAGTGCAGATCCCAATAACATTACCATCCAAAATAAAATAATAAAAGAAAAACTTTACTGAATAATATTAATAAAAAAAATCCACCAAAAACTTTCCTAAATATCTGTATGTCTGTGGAAGTGGTCTCTCCTCCCAAGGGAGCCGGGTTGGGAAGAGCTGATGGGAGCCAATCCTGCCTCTGGCTCCTCGAGAGTTTAAATATGGCCATGGACGCTCAGCCCCGTGCAGGCAAAAGCCTTGTATGTGCCAGCTTCCAGCCTCCTCATCTCTGCAGCCTCAGAGCAATTTTATCCTGTGGCAGAGAAGCAAAGCAAAGCAGGGCACATAAATCCAGAGCAGTAGGAGCAATGGGGGCTTTGCAGTGGGACACAGGGCAGCCAGGGCACGGCAGCCCTTTCTTTGGGACGGGGGATGCCACGGCCCAGAACTTTTACGGAGGGTGAGAAAGCAAAGCTGAGAGGTGCTAATATTTCATCTGTGTTCCATACAAAGCACCGTGCTGTACCCGGAGCGTGTCTCTGGCTCGTAAACAGCATGCGAGATGGCATGGAAAATTGTGATTTTCTCACAGGATAAGTTAGCTGAGGGAGAGGCCTCGGGAGCAGGAGAGGAGGATAGACAATTCACTGGACCAGCCCAGCACCATGACCTGCCACAGAGAAAAGCCCAGGCCAGCATTTCCTGAATTGGCACTAATAGGAGCAGGGCTTGGGGATTCAGGAGGACATTGCTCATTGACTTCCCCAGTTTAGGTGACATGCCATCAGGAAAGGCAATTTAGCAGCCAGGAGATGCTCAGGGATCTCTGCGTGGGAGGAGGGCAGGGCTCACTGAATTGCCCTGTAGTACAAGAGCATGCAAAGGACCAGCAGGATGAGGACCCTTCATGTCCTTCTACACTCAGAAGCAAGAAGAAACACAGACACCTCAACCTGGAAGAGCAGAAACACGTTTCCTTGGGTCTGCGCAGCACTCCATGCACAGAGACCCCAGAGCAACACAGGAGCTTCCCAGTGTCAGGCACCCAGCATCAAAGTGGGGCTGTTTCCTTGGAAGAGCAGTTTTCTAGAGAGAAATCACAGCACACCAGACCGTCCAGAAGGGAGACCTGGTGACAAGGACGCAGCAGGGTCACAAACTTCAATGTGACAAACCACACTGCAAAATCAGGGCAAGCCCATGTGCCAGTGTCCTTCCACCTTACAACAGGGTTTCAGAACAACACTCATGGACAAGACTACTGGGAAAAGCCTTCTCCAAAGCCCCACCATTAAGCCACTGAGCTCCTAGACTGGACATTGCTCATGCCTGGGTTCTCTCTGCATCTGCAAAGTGGCTCCAGAGAACTTCACACTCCCAGGCATGCATGGGCACTTGCTCTCCCTGGAAAAACACAACCAGAGACAACCTAGATGCTCGGAAAAATCCTGGGTGACCAAGAAAGCCCTGCACGAGGAGCCTGTGCACCATTCACAGCAGTGCCTGCCTGGGAGACAGCTTGGAGCAGATAAACCTATCCATATTAAATTGAAGACCTCTCTCCTTGGGAGGAATTACAAGAAGGTACAAAGGCACAGAGATGATTAGCATGCCCTTCTCTCCCCAGTTTAGGAATGACAGGGTCAGCTCAAAGAAGCTGAGGGTTCCTTGCCCAGCCCAGCTGTGGCTCCTGCATCCTTTGGGGATGTGCTAGAGGTCTCTGCTCAGTCTGCCACTGAGACAACAGCCCCTCTCTGGCCAGGAGAGGCTGGGGGTGTCGGTGACAGCCCCCATGTGAGCTTTCATGGGCTCACAGCTGGCGGCTCGGTTTCGATGTGCTCCTTCCATTCCTGACCCTGCACCGGCAGTCGCTTGTTTAAACACGATGCACAAATGCCAGGAGAGCTTCCTGGGAAAAGCCGAGTTGGGGGGGGGAAGAGTCAAACTTAGGAGGCATTCAAGCCAGCCTCATTTTAATCTATTTTTCATGTTAAATTATCCAACTGAGGGAGTGGGAGAGAGAAAGGGGAAGGAAGGGATAATATGAGAAATGTTTTATTTGACAATGTGTCATTCGGAAACTGATTATTTCTGTCTCCGAGCTTTTTAATATTCCCAAACAATGGCCAAGCCGCGCGGGGATTTGGTATTCTAAGGCTGGATTTATAATACTCTGTTCTGCAGTGATAAGAACATGGGCCTTTAATCCTCTGAGCTGTGAACATGCATATTCTCCCACGTAATGTCCTTCCTGCCGTGCTCCACGTGCCCCACGCTGGCCAAGCAGGAGCTGCCAGGAACCAGAGGGTTGCTGAGACCCACGGGAAAGGAGGAGGGATGGCAGGAGGAAGAGGAGGAGGGAGAAGGTGGGTGGTGGGGACAACCCATGTGTTCACAGAACGGCAGGGCTCATAGCACGGGAGCGGATCTCAGCTCAAGCTGGAAAGCAGCAAGGCTGGGACTTACTTGAAGGACAGAAGGAAACCTGATGGAAGAAGCCACCTTGAAGCCCAAGAGATGGGTGCTCCTATGAATTATGAAGGCTGCCAAGCTGGTGACCTGGGAAGGCAATCGCTGGTTGTGCATCTGTTTGAGATGCTCATCTGTTTGAGATTCCTGAAAAGCAGGAAGATAGCTGTCCTCCTTCAAACACAAGCCACCACCCTTCCCTACCAAAGTGGTGAGGAATAGGGAGTCCTGTCACTCCCCTGGGGTCTGGACAAGCTGTCTCTTACAACAGGCTCTGGCTTTTCCTGGGTCTGCCCTGGCTCCTCAGCCAGCTCTGCTCCCGGCTGTGGATGTGGTGCAGCTCCCCGAGGTGTCCTCCAGGCCTGCAACTTTGCAGTCAAACACAGCACAACCACAGCATGCAGCTCAGCCATTGTGAGTGCAAGCCCTGGGGGTCTGCTGGCCACCACAACAGAAAGGACTGAAGTCACAGGAGAAGGTCTCAGGCTGGAGAAGACAACAGTTTGGGCTGTAAAAAAACTCTTACACCAAAGCATCCCTTCTGTGGGTCAAATCAAACCAGTGCAAAACGGCCCAGCATGCAGCCCAGTGCTCCTGCCGCTGCCTCTGAACACCGATACAAAGGTTTACCCTGGGGAGAAAATATCCCTATTTCTATTTCTGCACAACATCCAAAACCAATGATTGTCCCACAACAGGGGACAGCCAGCCCCATCCTTGACCTACCTGCTGCTGGGTGAAACAGGAGACTCTCGCAGCCCAGGGCCATCTCCCCAAGAATAGGCCCTCGGACAAGTCCCCCAGGACCATGCCCAGCACAAAGACCCCTCTAAGGCTTCAGAGAGCAGGGGTGAGTGGGACCCCGATGCCGGAGCATTGCATTGCCCTGTGCTGTCCCAGTGGGCGAACCACGGTAAGCAAACAGGTATCAGCAATAACCACACAATCCTCAGAGCTCTTCACACTGTGTACTTTTTCCTTTCTGGCCGTGAAGGTAATTAAACACTAGAACAATTTACCAAGGGTTGTAGTGGATTATCCATCACTGTCAGTTTTTTATTTTATTTTATTTTTTCTTTTTTTTTTTTTTTAAATCAAGCCTGGATGCTTTTAGAAAAGTTACGCTTTATTTCAAATGAGAAATAAAGGCTTCGGGAAAATTCTTGTGCTCTGTATGGCACTGGAGGGCAGAGCAGATAATCCCAGAGTCCCTTCTGGTCTACTGGTCCCCCAGTTGTTGTCCTCCTCCTTTTGTCAATCACAGCAATCAGCTCTAGAGCACCTTATCTCTAAAACCTTTTATAGCATCATAGAATGGATAAAGTTGGAAGGGACCTTAAAGACCATCCAGTGCCACCCCCTGCCCTGGGCAGGGACACTGCCCACCAGACCAGGTTGCTCAAAGCCCCCTCCAACCTGGCCTTGAACCCCTCCAGGGATGGGGCAGCCACAGCTTCTCTGGGCAACCTGGGCCAGGCTCTCACCATTCTCACAGCAAAGAATTTCTTCCCCACATCTCAGCTCCATCTCCCCTCTTTTAGTGCCATACCATTCCCCCTTATCTTATGTCTCCCTTCCCCAGTCAAGAGTCCCTCCCCATCTCTCCTGTAGCCCCTTTAGGGACTGGAAGGGGCTCTAAAGTCTCCCTGGAGCTTTCTCCTCTCCAGGCTGAATCCCCCAACTTTCTCAGCCTGTCCTCAGAACAGAAGGGATCCAGTCCTCCTAGCATCTTCATGGCCTCCTTTGGACCTGCTCCAACATTTCAACTGCTCTCAGGTCAACCCAGATGCAGAGAGCACCACAGGTCCACGGACTCAAGAAAGCAGGTTAGACACATCCACCTAACACAGACCAAAGGCAGAGATGCCACCAGCCAGGACCAAACCTTGAACTTCAGCACACAAACCTCTTCTGGCTTGTCTCAGCCATTGCCGAGGGCTATAATAAAGCAAACACTCAATGAGCAGGTATAGCAAACATTTGCATTAGGTTTTAGCCAGGCTGTAATTTGAGCTAACAGATTTCTAATTAATTTATCTAAATGCAATGGTGAACAGCAGCACAGAGACCCGATAAATGCCACTTCACCAGGTGGAGGCTTGCTCGCGAGCACAGGTCCTCTGAGGCCATATCTCAGGATGAACTGTGACCAGAGTTGGGATCATCCACGTTAGGCATCATAACAGTGGCTGTTAATTGACAATCAGTCCTCATGGCCAAAGCGTTTGGCACGGCCAGACTCACGGAAGATGCCCATCAGTACCCAGGCTGGTTGGGAGCAACCCCAAGTCTGTCCATCCTCTCCCTCCCATCCCTACCAGCACTGCACTGGGACCCCTGTGCCCACTTCCCCATCCAAGTTACGCTTAGGACAACTTTGGAAGAAAACCACCACATTTAATATGTTGGGTTGGGTGGCATCTGCCACTTCCCTTTCCAGATCAAATCTCTGCACCACATCACCTTCTCCCTAGGTCTCCTTTACCTTATTGCTCTTCCTCTCTTTACTGCACCTCTGAATTTAAATATTCCTTCTACAAATCTTAATTAACATGCTGTTTGCACCTTCTTTCAGATCATTAACGATGAAAAATAAGGCTCATCTCTGCAGACATCTCTCAGAGTCTTCCCTCTCCTGTATGCTGCCATTTATCATGACCTTCTCTGCACCCTGCTACTTCCTCGCCCCCTCCCAGCGCGCAGGAGATGCTTGCAGACAGCACACCATCCCTCCAGCTTTAAGAAACAGCAGGGCAAGGAAGAGGATGTTATAGAGTGTGCTCTTCCCTACAGTGGGGATAACACCAGCCTCCAGCTGTCATCCCCATAAGGGAGTTTTGGTGTTTCCTGCAGAATCGAGTTTTCTACACCCACAGCAATCCTGTCTGCATCTCCATCCTCCACCACTTGTGTCTGTACACACTGGCCCATCACAAGGACGCCTAAAATAGCAGAAAAGATCTGAGAAACACTGATATCCCATCAGCTTTGTGATAAAAGGAGAAGGGCAGAAGAAAGAGGCTCAGAGTCATAGAATGGTTTGGGTTGGAAGGACCTTAAAGATCATCCAGTTCCAACCTCCCTGCTCTGGGCAGGGACACCTCCCACCAGACCAGGTTGCTCCAAGCCCCCTCCAACCTGGCCTTGAAACACTCCAGGGATGGGGCAGCCACAGCTCCTCAGGGCAGCCTAGGCCAGGGTCTCACCACCCTCACAGCAAAGAGCTTCTTCCTGAGATGTCATCTCAATCTCCCCTCTTTCAGTGCCAAACCCTTCCCACTCATCCTATGGCTCCCCTCCTTGATCAAGAGTCGCTCCCCATCTCTCCTTCCAGCCCCATGACTGGAAGGGACTCTAAGTTCTCCCCAGTGCCTTCTCTTCTCCAGGCTGAACCCCACCAACTCTCTCACAACCTGTCCTCATAGCAGAAGGGTGCCAGCCCTCAGATCATCTTCACGGCCTTCTCTAGACTCGTTCCAACAGGTCTATGTCCTTCCTGTGTTGTGATCACCCTGTCTAATAATGCACATCATAAGGAAGGCAAGGAAGGGTTTCCAGAGCCAACCAAAGGCATGCAGGAAGGGAGAGGATGGGAGAGAAACAGGGCTTTAGAAAACAGGCTTTGCGAGAAGCAGTCACATCTCCCGTGAGAGGAAAGCAGGGCTCATGGACAGAAATGGAACAGTAGCACCTGGAGTTTGGGGAGTGCAGGATCCTGTCTCGGGAGATGTGCACATGGGTATGGACCTGACCAAGCCTTCTCAGTCCTCACACAACCTCTGCAACTGAAGGGATGTGACAATGTACACTGAGAGTGGAAGGCTGCATAGTGTCTTCCTGCATTCACGGTGGATGGCACAAGAAGTGAGGACCACTCAAGAAGAAACACAACTCCAGGAAGCATGATGCTCCCAAGAGAGCTGGGACATCTCAGTCACTGGAGGTCACCTGCCCAAGATGTGGAGCAGTGCTGGCACCCCTTCGGGACACAGGGTGCCTGCCACCTTCCTTCTCCAGCTGCCCCTCCTGACAGCTGCAGCTTCAGCCTGCAGGAGATGTTGCTCACCCATATCCATGAATCACAACCCACCCTCTGATGGCTACAGGGGTCAGCAAATGCCCCCCTGGATTAGTGAGCATCAGGCAGGAAAAATGAGGCAGAGGAGGTCAGCGAGGACAGACATCAAGCCAGGGTGAAGGCTAGCGAGGATATGAACATTGGGATTACAAAAAGCAAAACAAACAAACAAACAAACCCAACCACAGAACCACACCTCCAGAGAGATCCAAATCCAGCCCAGACCTCAAAACCACTCAGCCCTAGCTCCTCTTTACAAGACAGTGAAGACACAGGGTAAATCTACTAAAAAATACAGCATTTTCTCCCTGTACACTACAATTCCCCATTCAGGCACTGCTTCACCAAGGTGCTTAACCACACGCTTAACTTTAAATATGTGTTTAATTCCCATTACAGACCACGAGGCCATAGCACACGCCTCAGCGCTTTGCTGAGCTGGTATGGCCACTGCAATTGTGGCCTGAGAACTATATTATGTCCTTTTTTCTCCCTTTTTCCACAGCTCTAACAACATCACCAAGCTCCAGCAGTGATGGGGCAGTGTCTTCTACTGTTGGTGGTGTCGCAGCAACGTCACCTAACCCTGCCATGAGGACATGGCACCTATGAACCAGCCCCTCTGAGAGGGTTTATACTGGTGCAGGATGGGGCCCAGGGGTTTGAGAGGAAGGGATCCCATGGGATCACTCCATCAATTCCGTGCAGATCCATCACAGGCGGCTGCTCTGCTTGCCATGCAGCACACACGCTCGCTGGGCATAAATTTAATAGCATATACAGTCCTGCAAAGTACAACGCACGCACAAGAGTTGAGAGTTACAGTTGCTGTGGGAACCATAACTTTAAAATCTCTGACTCTTCTGCATTAAAAGAAAAATACAAACAAACAAAAACACAAAATCAAAAAACAGTGTCCTGGTTTCAGGTAAAACAGAACCAATTTCCTGTTTTACAATTTTACTTTTTAGCCGGCCTTCCTCTAATTAACTCAACCCTGAAATTCCCAGCAGATTGGTCAGAAGCTGTTCCCTTTCAGGGTTCTCAGCCCTGATCACCCCAAGGGATGGTGCAGAGAGGCCCTGGCTTACACTCATTGCTGGAACAACCAAGGGCAGGGAATGGCGGGATTTGCCCCCTTGGAGGGTGGGAAGCAGAAAAGCCTCGAGGGGTCACCCCTGTGGGGAGGAGCAGACAGGACCGGGGACCCCAAACTGACCCACAGGGTGTTCCATCCCATCCCCATCACGCTCAGCAGAAAAGCTGAGAGACCAAAGGGTCAACTGTCTTCATAGAATTGTTCAGGTTGGAAGAGACCTTTGGGATCATCGAGTCCAAACATCAGCCACACTCTACAAAGTTCTCCCCTCACACCAAATCCCTCAACACCACATCCAATCTACTCTTAAACAGTCAGGGATGGTGACTCCACCACCTCACTGGGCAACCCATTCCAGGCTCTGACCACTCTTGCTGGGAAGAATGCTTTCCTAATGTCAAGCCTTAACCTACCCAGCTGCAGCTTGAAGCCATTCCCTCCTGTTCTATCACTAATTGCCCTTGAGAAGAGACCAGCACCAACCTCTCTACAATGCCTTTTCAAGCAGCTGTACAGAGTGATGAAGTCTCCCCTCAGACTCCTCTTCCTCAAACTAAACAGTCCCAAAAATTCCTTCCATGGCTGATGTCTGAGGAGGACCCTGTCTGTTCCTCTGCATTTGATCCCCATCCGAGAGTTCCTGACTCCAGAGCTGGAATCCAGCTCCTGTCCATCAACGCATCCAGGCTGGGACTTTTCCTGATTCTGCTGGTGACACAAATGAAGCTCCTGGGAGCTTCATACAGTTTTGTATATATTCTATTTCATGATCGTCATCTTTTTTATTGTTATTTTAGTATTAATACTTCATTATAGTAGTTTAGTTCATTCTAAACTTGTAAATTTTCTTATCTCTTTCTCTGCTCATTTTTTGGGGGGGGAGGAAGGGCCATCTGTCAGTCTGGTTGCAGTAATTTTGGCTGAAACCACCACGACTCAGACGAGAAGTCACGTTTCCATGCAATCTCATTTCTTTATTTGGTGGGTTTTTTTGGCTTTTTATAAGCCACGCTACATTTTGTTTTGCTGTTTCATCCCAGAGCGCAAACCAAAAAGGAGGAGTGAACCTGCCAATCAGCCTTTCGGTGCCGCTCAGACCTGCGATGTGGTGATGTTCCAGCAAGTGTTTATTTCAATGGTCTCCCAGGCACCGGCAGCGACCGAGCACCGAAACACACCAACCTCCATCACACCCAACACGCTGGCGTGTCCTGCGCCCCACTTCTTGCTGGGATAACAATTCAAAATGACTCCTAATCCCTTTTTATGATGTTAAAAAAAAAAAAAAAAAA
>VZTM01038122.1:0-27761 GCA_013400555.1 Jacana jacana
GAAAAGGAAAGTTAAAGAAAATGTACTCCCCCTGATGAGCAACGGTGAGGAACTTGTATCATCAGATGAGGAGAAGGCCGAAGTTCTGGACAACTTTTCTGCCTCAGTCTTTACTGGCAACCCCTTTCCTCCAAGGTCAGATGTTGATGGTCCACAAGTTGGAGTTCAAGATGAGAAAGTTCCTCCCACTGTAAGTGAAGACAAGGTACATGATCAACTGAGGAACCTGAAGGTCCATGGGACCTGATGAAATACATACGAGTCCTGAAGGAACTGGCTGATGTGGTTGCCAAGCCGCTTTCCATGATATTTGAAAAGTCATGGCAGTGAGGTCCCTGCAGTCTGGAAGAAAGGAAACATCACACCCATTTTTAAAAAGGGTAGAAAGGAGGACCCTGGGAACTACCAACCTGTCAGCCTCACCTCTGTGCCTGGGAAGATCATGGAACAGATCCTTCTAGATGCCATGCTTGGGCACATGGAGGACAGGGAGGTGATTCAGGACAGCCAGCGTGGCTTTACTAGGGTCAAGTCCTGCCTGACTAATCTAGGGGTCTTCTATGATAGGGAAACTCTGTTGGTAGATAAGGGACAACCTATGGATGTGATCTATATGGAACTCTGTAAGGCTTTTGACATGGTTCCCCCCCAACATTCTGCTCACCAAATAGGAGGGATATGGATTTGATAGGTGGACTGTTCAGTGGATAAAGAGCTGGCTGGATGGTCGCATCCAGAGGGTGGTACTCAATGGCTTGAGGTCCAGATGGAGAGCAGTTACAAGTGGTGTCCCTCAGGGGTCCATGCTGGGACCAGTTCTGTTTAACATTTTTATCAATGATATAGACAGAAGGATTGAGTCCACAATCAGCATGCTGGAGCACCTTTGCTATGAGGACAGGCTGAAGGAGCTGGGGTTGTTCAGCCTGGGGAGGTGGAGGCTCCGGGGAGACCTAATAGCAGCCTTCCAGTAACTGAAGGGGGCCTGCAGGGAGGCTGGGGAGAGTCAGTTTACAAAGGCCTGCAGTGACAGGACGAGGGGCAATTGCTTCAAGCTAGACAAGAGCAGATTTAGATATTAGGAATAGGTTCTTCACTATGAGGGTGGTGGACCACTGGAACAGGTTGCCCAGGGAGGTATCTCCCTTGAATATCTCCCTTCCCTGGAGATATTCAAGGGGAGGCTTGACGAGGCCCTAGGCAGCCTGGTCTAGTTGAGGGTGTCCCTGCTGACTGTGGGCAGGTCAGACTAGATGACCCAAGAGGTTCCTTCTGGCCTGGACTATTCTATGATTCTATGATTCTGCAATTGATTCTATGATTCTATTTCTGGGCCTATGTATTGTAACTTGAGTGTAAACCTGTTTTCCTCTGGAGCTGTTTGGGGAACACAGCTGTTTACCTGGAGCATTTTGAGGTTTGGTCACTAGTATGCATTTTTTTTCATGACTTACTGACACTGTTATTCTCCAGTTACAGAACATAAACATAAAAAGAATAAAGTAAAGTCATAAATGCCGTGCCTTCCTCTCAGTTAGTGATGCTCTTTGGCAGCTGTTAAGCCCTTGTGATATCTGCTTTTGTGGTATTAATCTTAATGACCATGCTAACTATAGGCTTTTAAAATATTAGCCTCAGCTAAGTGGCAGGAACTGAAGACAATTGGCTGTTGTTTCAATTGCCTCTTCATAATTGATTGTGGACTTTTGGACTTTGCTATAGCCTTACAGGATATCCATTGCTTGTTTGGTTTTGGGGTCAAGAATATATTTTTTTTAACAGTGTTTTCCATACCTGGAGCTTTTCAAATTCATCCACAACAATTAGTCAATATTTAAATGCGTTTGTGGAAATTGTAGCTTGATTGTCTGGCACAATTTCAAGGATTTTTTTTTTTTAAGGCTTTTTAGCATTTCTCAATCTGGATGCCTGGAAAAAGTCCAAACAATAATATCCTCACATATCAGCCTGCACAGCAGTCCCGAGTCCTACTGTTTCTATGACAACAAATAGGTTTTTCATCTCCTGCAAATAAGGTCGATGAAGTACAGTAGCCTGTACAACAGATTAGTGGGAAGACGGCAAGCCTTCTGAATCTGAAGGTACCTGCTACAGGTACCTGTAAGGCTTATATTTCTCACACTTTGGTTATGCTAATGCTATGGTAACAAACTGACTGCAGTGCTGCACGGAGATGCCTGAATGATCTTAAGGTGAGATAGCTCAGGTACAGACAGCAGTCTACCCAGTGCATAAGGAACTGCGAGTTCATTTCCTCTGCTGAGAAGTGACTTGTGTGTTAGTTTATCTTGTTCAAATGCTTCCCACTGAGGTGCAAGTAAGCTGTGGTAGAGAAGGGAGTTTTTCTTAAAGGGAAAAAAAAAAGTTATTTGATTATCTCCTTCCCGTCAGTGTTCAACAGGCTTACATATCACACTAAAAGAAATTACTTCAGAGTAGAACAAATTGTCACATTTTTTGCATGTCTTCCCATGCTTTTGCTTCCACGTTTCTAGGAATGCTTTATAGAGCCCATTCCTCTGTTCTTCCTGAATGCCCACTGAGCATTTCTTTCCCAGTCTCACTTAAACAAATTTGCACTTCACTGCTTTTAACAATTGTTATTTTAGTGGTCAAGTCCCAGGTTGTCTTGTCCTTTCAACGCCTTCTCTGCTACCCTTGATCCTCACTGTTTCTTTCTCCCTCATCTTTCAAAACTCAGCATTTTTGGTTATCCCTCGAGTCTATTTCGCAGCATCTTCTCTGGCTGTGTCTGCTCCGAATACCAAAGCAGTGACAGCAGCTTGTGGGGATTCTTGGCTGTCCTTCGCAGGGGTGGGCAGGGGGATAGGCAGCAGTGCTGCTGCGTGCTGATAGTGGGGGCTTTCTGTGCTTCAGGCACCTCCTCTGTTGTAGATGCCAGGCTCCTTGGAACTGTTTAGAGAAGAAAAGGCTGCAAGTTTGCACCTCGCCTTTGGCAATGGCAGCAGTCAGCGAACACGTACATTTACCTTCATTTTTCACTCTGCATCCAGGACAAACACACTTCTCATGCAGCTGTTGTTGCAGCTTTGCTGCCTGGCTGGGCCAAAATACTGGTACTGGCAGCAGGAGACAATCTTTTCTTCTGCATTTTCAGTTGAGGTTTTAAACTTTGAAGGGAACAAATTGGATTGAAGGTGATACTGAACAGACTCTTGTCTTTACCCAGTTGTTAGTACTGTGTGCTGTGGACATACACGTGTAAATGTCATTCTGCGTGTTATGGAAAGAAGGCCTCTTTTTTAATCTGTTTTGCTTCAGTACTTGGTGTACTGTATTTATTGAAGCCCTTCCAAATTGTAAACTAAATAACTTTTAAACAAGCACTCTTATATGAAAACATCATTACTTTACTGATGTAAGTCATGGAGGGACAAAAAGAACCAATAGCATAATGCGATTGAAGGCTTTTCATGGAGGAAAAGACATTAGAATTCCAGCAGGGTGTGAGTTTGACGCTAGTATATATGATATTTTCTTAAGTGCAAATGTGTCAGCTGTACTCTGCATTATGTCCTGGATTTTGCACCTAATAATAGTGGATATAATTATCAAATGGACTGGAATACACACAGCAAAAAATATTAGTATTCCAGAAATAATGATGGTCCAGGATTGAAATACTCCCAGGGTCCTCGGGGAGCCCCAGAGTCATGCTAGCATCCTTCTGAAATTCAGGTCAGGTATTTAGAGATAGAATATGAAATGAAGGAGAAGGAGAGGGATTTCGGTATTCTTAATCAAAGTAGATGAATCTTTTCCTAGATGAAACTGGATATGCAGTTTTTAAGGAAGAAAAATAGTGTTACAGGCTCCTGAGGTAGACTTTTAAGTTTGAAAAACCTTTTCCCAGCCAAAACTGAACTACTTGGATGAGATGAGAAAAGCTGAATCATAGTATTAGAAGGAAAACTTTCAGAACCTCCAGTGCCATTTTGCTTTTTTTTCTGATGAAATGTCTGTAGAGGAGTGTGCAGTCGTCGCCTGGGGATGTGGACAGCAGGTGAGGTAGGGGTGTAACACAGACATAAGGAGCAGTGAGTTGAGCACCAGCCAGTGATACTGGAGTACGCTCTTTTTGTCTTTGCCTCTCAACTAATTTTCAGAGAAGGGGCCAAATGGCATTTATGCATGCTGGGGATACTACAGGTTGGCTGAAATCTTGAAGGCTCATCCAGATCCATTGGTAGGACTGGAACTGTTTCCGTAGACTTCAGTCATGCAACTGGACTCCAGGAGCAAACCGGCAATGTTAAATACCTTATGTATACTCTCTAATTTCTCCAGAATGGGATGCACACTTGGAGGTATTCCATGGCCCATTTGAATGCCCTGTGAGCTATTTGAATGAGCTATCTGTGGCTTATGGTTTAGGCCACATTTTCTTCTATGTTTTTTGTTGTAATAGATCCATAACACACGCTTCATGAAGCTCTACTATATCGATTTGAGCCTGTATTGATTTAAGTGGAGGAATGTATTGTCAATAACAATGCATTTGGTCTGCTCCTACCAGCCCAATGACTGTAAGATGAGGGATGGAGCACCTCTCCTATGAAGACAGGCTGAGAGAGCTAGGGTTGTTTAGCCTGGAGAAGTCTCTGGGGAGACCTTATAGCAGCCTTCCAATATCTGAAGGGAGCTGACAGGAGAGCTGGAGAGAGACTTTTTGTCAGGAAGTGGAGTGACAGGACAAGGGATAATAGCTTTAAGTTGGAAGAGAGGAGATTTAAATTAGATACCAGAAAGAAATTCTTTCGGGTGAGGGTGGTGAGACACTGGAAGAGGTTGCCCAGGGAACTTGTCGATGACCCATCCCTGGAAGGGTTCAAGGCCAGGCTGGATGGGGCTTTGAGTAACTTGCTCTAGTGGGAGGTGTCCCTGCCCATGGCAATGGGAGTGGAATGTGGTATCTTTAAGGTCCCTTCCAACTCTAACCATTCTATGATTCTATGAGAGCTGGCCTCAGTATGTGCACTTTAAAGTTACAGTTAAATAAACTTAGCTGTTGTGTTGCCAAATAATGATGTGTTGGAGATGAAGACTGTTTATTCATGTTACTTGTTTCTCTCTGACCCAGGAATGAAGTCTAATTGCTTTTAGGTACAAGAAACAAATGTTCTTTAGTAGAATTAATTTGAAAAGTTGTTAACAAGATATCCTTTGCTGACATGTCAGCAAATTTCAGGGAGATATTCCAGGACAGGAGGATTGATGGAAAAAGAATTGTTAGGGAAAATGTACCAGTTTAAAGAACTGTGTGTGGTAGTAAGCATAATACATTATTTTTTTTTTTTATTTGCTTTCTGCTCAGAGACTTGAAAAAAAAAATCAAAGCAATTTTCCTGGCTGCAAACTAGAACTGTAAACCTCATGAATACAAAATATGTAGATAATCCGAACAAATTTGCAGTCATGTCTTGTACAAGCAGATAGGCCATTTCTGTGAGCCTCTTGAGGAAATTTGCAAGTGCTGTGGCATGGTTTGACCTTGCCAATATTTTATACTGAAAACAAGGAAAGCTGTAATTAGGAGATGCAGACTTAAGAGGGAAAGGTCAGATAATCCACTGAAAACCCACTATTTAATGTACAGTTCTCTGAGCACAAATGCTGTTGTATGAGAAGTACTGTTGATTAAATCTGGTGTATTAAATCCCTGCTAATACCGTACCACTTAATGGATTACAATGGAAAATCATAAGCAAGAAAAACCACAGGAAGAACAGTGTGATTCTTTAATTATGCAAGCAGTAAAAGGATCAGCTGTTTTTTCCTAATCAAAATTACTAGCAGCTAGAGAAAATGCGAGTTGTTGCTTTATATGAAAGTAATTCAACTTTTTAAAAAATATTTCCTGTTAGTGACCAGTGCATGACCCTTCAATATTGAGCAAGCCAGTGTCTGCGGGGATAGGGCAAACGCTGCTACCCAGCAATGCCTGCCAGAGACGCAGCTGGGGGAGCCTGTTGCAGTTTCTCTCTACCACAGGTGGTGTTAGTAAGTACCAGTATGATATGGATGCCTGCTTCAGCACCCACTAACACTTCTGACATACTCTTTGTTACTTAATAAATTAATAATGATCCAGTCAGATCTGAACTGACAGATTAGGATCTGAGCCAGCCTGTTAAAGTCGCTGCCATATTCTGGGAATTCCTTTGGAGTTTACAGCTCAACTCATGATCAGAGAGGCGAGGGAGGGCCCAGAAAAAATCTGTAGCACGCTCATTCATCTGTTGGCTTGAATGGTATGTGGTCCCTTGGAGCCTGCTGTGATGCGACACACATTAAAGCAAGACGTAGCTGCTCTGTAAGCCTGATAGAGGGTCACTGAGCTGTACATCCTCAGTACATGCCCCATGTTATATTTGGTCCTGTGCTTATAAGTAAATTTGGGACAAAATCTCCTTGAAATGTGAGGCTGCCCCTCAAGGGCTTCTGCTGAACCCCCAGTGCTGCAGGAGGTGATCTGACTTTCCTCATTGTCGAGTTTGTGGCCTTTGGCTAAACACGACCCAGATCAAAAGTACCTTTTTATAAGGAGCAGTAGCCATTACCTCCTCTACATTAGCTCTATGCAGAGATCTGCCATCAGTCTTCAGGCAGGTTAGAAACACCATGAACGTTTGTTCCCCAAAGCATTCACCCAGGAAAAAGCTGTGATTTCATTATGATGGGGTTCCTCAGTCCCTCAGTCCTGTCTCCAGGAATTTTACTCTTAGAACACTACTGCCAAGCTCTGCAACAAAATTACTACACGAAACCTGAAACTTCTTCCATCTTGCCTTATTTTGCATGGGTATTATTTTGCAAGTGAAACATGTCAACTTCCCCAAGTTGTTTTGCAGTATGTGGCAAGTAGGTTTTGCAACCTGAGGACTTCCTGTACTCAGAGCTCATCATGGTTTAGCTGATACTGTAATTAGGTATAAAGCTCTTCAGCTGCATCAAACAGATGGTAAGGTCTTCTTCATAACAAAGTCCTTGTTTTCCTGGTTGCATGAGTCTATTGAGATATAATTTCATCAACAGCAGGAATACGTGATGAGTGCCTTGTGTCCAGTGGTAAAGGCCTATAAAATGTGTGGTGGTACAGAAAAACAAAGCACTGATTCTTAAGAAATATGGATGAAGAATACTCAACAAAGTGAAAATTTCAGTGCCTGTGTAAAGCGCTGCTTTCTCTATTTGTTGATAGGGTTGGTCTCTTTCTGGCCATATCACAGCGTCAATTGGGTTGTTCTTAGGAAACAGAATAATTTTGGATTTGCACTGGCTACATAAAAAACTTGACTTGTATATAGTTTTAGGGGCTCATTAACTGTGTGGCACTTTGGAAGCAAAGTCTTCTTTCTCCCTGCCTTGGCTTTAAGTTTTGATGAGAATGGAAAGACACGTGGCACAGTTTCTCCACTAAATGAGTTTGGAGGTATTGTTTAGGACTGATGTAAACTTCAGGGGTTCTGAAAGCAAGCTAAACTTTAACTATAATTGAATTTTAACATTTTCTCTCCATGAGATTGCATCTTGTCAAAAATCTAATCCGTTATGCTTCCACAGTAGCATAGCAACCCTTTCTACAAACAGGAAAAAGTGATGAAGACAAATAAATCAAAGCTGCTGTTCTCTTCAGTATTGACAGCCAGCCCTCACTTTTTATCACACTGGCAGCAGAAAAGAGCAGAACAAATGCCCAGTTTGTAAGGGCATCCTTTTAAAAGGTGAAGAGCTATACATAGCTAGTTCATTCCACAGGGCTGAAGTAACAGTCCCTTGGCATGGATCCTCCAGTCTCTTGGAAAGTTTCTGAACCCTAGATAATATCCCAGGAAAATCTTCCACACTTGGGATCTGTAGGGAAACTTGGAACCAGGTAATTTACATCTGGGGTTTCATTACTCATAATTCTTGCAGGGCTATGCTTATTAGCATATCTTTTCCTTACAACTTTGTCATGGTTTGGGCTCTTCTGTTAGTCTGGAGACTAGACTAAGGGGCAAAGGCTCACATTTTTATCTGTGGCCATCAAATGTTTGTTAGTTTGTTTTTATTTATTTTAACTTACATCACATAATTTAACAGTTGATTTCCAGCCTTTTCCTATTTTCTTTACATCTATTCTTTTGTTCTACTTGGCATGCTAGAATGTCACACAAAGCTCTGACAATCTTGGCTGCCTCTCAAGCACCACCATTCCATTTTTCAACATCTCAGAGGCTTTCTCTTGATGTTACTCAGCATTTCACAGCCAAGCATTCTATAACTGCTGCTGCAGGGTGATTTTAATCCCTGTAACAGATGTGCCTGTTTAAGCCACATCACAGGTCTGCATTGTTGAGGAATCCATTTGTGGCAGCAGCTCAGTATCTCTTCATGTATGTGTTAAATGGGATCTGCTCTAAAAGACACAGACATGGTCTTTGTCAGTCCTGTGGCCATGTAAACAAACACTGTTGACTCCCACTAAAATATATTTGTAAACTCCAGAAGTGAAAATTTGATTATACAGTTGTTTTGAACATAAACTGACAAGAAAAAAACAGTCCTAGCGTGGTATTGAAGAAATGCCTACTATTGTCTTAACACTTTTAATTCTGACATTGACAAAAGAATCATGTAGTAATTATCCGATTTTAATTTTTAAATCAAATTATAGGGGACTGGGAAGTAATGGATTTGTTCATGCACTAGCAGATATCTTCTGTTTACCACTACTGAGAATATCCTTGAGTCATTTGTTATATCTGTTCTCCAACTGTGTTAAAACAGGCACAACATTGCACTGAATGTTGCATGCAGACAATTAGGTGGCTTTGTGCTAACTCAAGATATGAGTTTCATCAAGCAAAAATACAACTAGCCAATAATATGTGTGAAATTAAAAAAGAATAAATGCTAGTTTCAGTAAGAAGCGTGCTGGTAATAAATACTGTCTATTAAAAAGGGCTATGAAGGATTTAAGAATATGTTCACCAAATACTATAAATTTGAAGAAAATGAATGGATTTAAGCTTACAACCAAAATAAACTTTCTTCCATTTGTGACACATCACTTTCAAACACAACAGTATTTTGCAGTTATACCTTCAGTAATAAGCTAAAAGCACTAAAGGACTGTTGGAAATGTGTTATGGTTTTCAGATTTACTACTGGTTTCCTAAGTGGGAATTAAAAATACTTTTAAAATTATTATTTCATCATTTGACTTCATTAGAAAATCATACATGAATTGGATCATAATTGATCTTAAATTACAAGCACTTGTTTATCAGATGTTCCAAAACTGATGAGCTATGAAAAAGTCTGCACCTTGTGTCATTTCCAAAACACTGTGAAATAAACTATTACTCTGAGTTAATTGCTCCAGACTCCACAGATTTAAAATGCTGAGTGGTGCTAACATTTGGATAGCTTAGAGTGTGCCCTCCTAATGTTGAAAAAGTTTGTCTGCTGTGGAGATGAAAAAGTAGGAAACAGGAAGAAAATTCATTTTAAAAGGTCAGACTATGTTATGCTTAAATCGATTCAAATTATGCAGGGGTTTAAGGATAGGCTTTTTGTGCTAAGAGAGTTTTGGAATAGATTTTTAAATTATTCCTCCTTTTTTCTTTGCTGTGGTAGCTCACCATTTGCAGTCTCTCCAAATGGCTCCAGCAGCAGGATTCAGAAAATTCACAAGACTCATGATAAGAAGGTGACCTTTTTTCTCTGACCCTAGTGAGGCATCTTGGCTCACTGTTACAAATAAGTGCTTTGCTAGAAACAGGGCAGAAATCTCTATGTATTGGATAGCGGCAGTTACACTTGTCCTGTTTTCAATTTTTATTTTTAAATTTAAACCAGTTGAAAATAAACTTTGCTGACAGCCAAGCCTCACAAGTACAAGGGAAAACACAGTAATGAAGAAATTGCCTGAACAGAAGATGGCATAAAAAACACGAGCCATCTGAACATATGCAAAAGGTGTGTTTATTGGAGATATCTGCCAGTAGCAACTTTCTCTGAATTGTATTGGCTTTTCTGGTTGCTGTGAAACAATTGCTTTTGGAGAGACCTAATTGATTCTGGAAGAGATTGATTCTCCTTTGGCTGAGATGACATGCATTTTTTTTGGTCTTTTTTCCATTTATACGTGAGCAGGATCTTAGCTGCATTCTGAATGTCTTGCAGATAAAAATTTCACCTAATTTTTACAGTACATTGAGTAGTTGTGCAAGAATGAGTTCAGTGGAAACCCACCCTGTTAGAAAGAGCCAATTCATTTTACTTTTACTTTTTACTGGGAGCTGTGCTGTCCTTTGAGCAAAATTCCTTCCACTCATATACTGGGGGAGAAAAAAGCCCTAAATATTAACAAAGCTACTGAATTGTTATGGAGAAAGGCTTTAGGCAGAGAGAGATATAAGCAACTCCAGTTTTGCCCCGTTTTCACCATAGAGTAACTTTTTTATTTCCTGTAATGATGCCACAATGAATTGGGGCACAGATAACAGATTAAGATTTAATCCTCACTGTTCTTCAGCATGAATAATACACTTCTCCAAACAGTGAGCTTCAGCAACACTGCATCCCAGTAATTCCAAAGACCCTCCTGTCAGGTGTCTGGAAGCACTGACAATTTTAATGACACTGGTGAGCCTCACCTGGTGCCTTTCAGCCCTGCCCATGAGCCCACAAGCACTATTTAAACTCACCCCTGGGCCACCTGTCTCTTTTTGAGCAATGCTGTAGGGGTGCTGGTCTCCAGCTTGGCTGGCTACACTTGTGCTTGTCTGTGGACCCTGGCCCGGGTGTGGGCTGGGTGGCAGACCTGCCCTGTCACTATAGGCCTGCCTGGCAATCTTCTGTGGGTTGACCATCAAGCTTGGTCTCAGACCTGCCTCATCGCTGTAAATGTATGGGATGGATATGGATTACGGGTAAAGCTAGCTGTCATCTCTGGAGCTGCTCTGCTCTCATCATCAGGTATGTGGAATTAGGCCATGCTGTATGCCCTAGTTCCCCGCTCCAGCTAGTTTGAGCTAGGTTAGCTGGCTCGGTTCACACCTTTGTACATCTAGAATCTCCAATATTTTGCTAGTTCATATGCATATAAAGCCACATTTATTAGAAATCAAGACATCAGGAAAATAATTCTTCATTTCTTTTCATTTCAGGAGCACAAAGAAACATTTAGTATGCGTAAATTGCAAAAGACAGCTGCAGGTTATCAGTGAGAGAGTTTTTCTGCTATGGCTGTATCTTAAAACTGCAAACATTTTACAAGTAAAAAAGGCCTGTAAATACAATTCTTTTAAAGATTGTGTCAGTTTGGTAGCTGTGTTAGACTTAAGGTATTTTATTTCTCATATTGGAGCAAAAAGTTTCTTCTAATCTTTCCTGAACCTAGTATCTGTTTCTAATTTGATTTTCAGAATGGTTATAACTCATGACTCTGTATAGCTAGAAATAATAATGTATCCAAATATAAATCAAATCACTAGAGGCTGAAATATGCCTTTATCCATCTAGTCTCCTTGGTTTAATACATAGTGAAGCCTAAGAAAAAAATACAACTGCATGACCGCATAACTGTAGTACAAACCAAATTTAAGATAAATTTACTGAAGCAAAGCATCCACACAGATATGATTTGGCTATAAAATCTAAAAGGTATTTGGGTGCAGGGCTTCAATTAGTTTTATAATAAAAGATGTTGAAAGATGTGTTAATTTAGTCAGGAAGGACATATTAATTGTGACTAATGAAAGAGAGAGTTGTGTGTGTGTAAATATTTTTAACAAATGTGCTTATGTTTACCCATGTGATTTCCTGCTAGAATTCAGGCTTATACTGAACAGGGCTTGAACTAAAAACTAACTCAAGCTGAAAGAGTGACTATGAGAAGATACACTCCAGAAAACACCAAGAGTCCTTGAGGACAACGAAGCAATGAAAAAACTTGTCATTTATATTTGTAGCTTTTAAGTCTGGTGAGGTTTAGCTGCTGTAGACTTGCAGCTAAGATCAAAGGGAATCTTTAAAATGTTGGCTCAGGGAAGAAAGATTGAGCAATTTGCCAGGGGCTGCCCCAGGAGCCTTTCTGAGGGCTGATGGGAATGGAATGATAAATGCGAATGACTTCCAATGAAGCAAGCAAGCTGTTGCCCATGGCTGAGGTGGAGATAACTGGGTTGAGTAAGACTTCCTAGTACTTTCAAGGAAAGAGTAAAGTTTAAAAAAGGGTTGGTGTGCAGAATATGAATAAATATCACAGGAACAAGTGCCAGTGTAATTTGAGTTCAAGGCTTAGTTGAACTGACTAGCAAAGCATCCTAATTTCCCTTGTGTGAGGGTTTTTCAGTGATTGCCTTTATTGGTACAATGAGTATTTACATGTGTTCACTGTCTGTCCTGTTTGATTTTTTTAACTGGCTCTGACTTCTGTCCAGAGAGCCATTTCTCTCCAAGCAGAGAGGAAACTTATCACCCATGAAAAGGTGGTGGAGCTTCTTTCCTGTAGGTTGTTTTTTAGATTGGATTAGATTGGTATCTGTCCAGAAAGATGTATGTATAGTTGATTATTTCTCAAAGTCCACTTCCAGCACTGTGATGCTAGATACATTTGAAGTTAGAGCTGGAGATACATTATTTTTTTAAATCAATGTTTATTTTTTTAAGAATCCTTGTTTTGTTGGCTTAAATTACAATCTAATTTTATAAGTCATTTCAGCCCTGACACTGGAATTGGCTCAGCACCCTGAGTGCAATTCTATGCATTGTCCATGCATGAGGAAAGAGTGCGGGCTTTCAAAGTTCAGAACTTGGCAGCCTGTTTCATATTGAATTCTTCTGTCTTGTGCAGACAGATGGCAATAAATGTGGCCACAAACAAACCTCAACCCTACTACAGTCAGTATTTTTTTGTTCAGATAGTTTTCTATATTAAGTGCTTGGTATTCTTAATTGACATCCCGTGGTGTCTTACCCTTTTCTTGATCTTTGTGGCTTATGCTATTCTCCCTCATATCCAGCAGAAGCCACTTGCAAGGTGTTGTATTTGCATATGCTGGAATCTCATGAATTCATATGATTCCACCTTTGTTATCTCCTGAGTGCTAGCTCTAGCTTTTTGATTGACTCATTACTCCTGCTTTCAGCATGACTGAAAGTGCTATGCAAGACTGGCTGAGGCAAATACATGCAGATAGAGACTTGTGGATGTGGACTTGAAAGTCCGCTGAGGGAAGGCTATGGTTTTCCAAGGCAATCCCTTTGCAAGCACTATGCAACAATTTTTGCAGCAGCCCTGGCAGTTGCCCCACCACAACAACAGGAGGTTCAGATGGGAGGAGAGACAGTGTTACCCAGCTGTTGTCCTCCTCATGCAGTTGTGTCTGGATTCATGAAACAAGCATCACATTGTGTTGGAGGATGTGGAACTCCTTCACAGTAGTATGCAAAAGTACTGCTAACCAGTAGTGGTTGCAGAATGCTAGATCATCAAGACAGTCTGCCAGAGATATGCTTGTACTGCAGCCAAATGCCCACCCACCTGCTCACACACTTCCCTTCCTCAACAGGACAAGGTGAGAAAGTAGGATGAAAAAGCTTGTAGATGAAGATAAAGACCAGATCCTTTACCAATTACCATCATGGGAAAAATAAATTCAAATTGGGGAGTATTAATTTATTGCCAATTAAAGTAGATTTGGTTGGTGAGAAATACATGAAGGTAAAAACAACACACTGAGTGATGTGGGGAAAATAAGGGGTTGCAGTCAGTCCACAACAGCTCTTCTCTGCTGCTCCTTTCTCCTTGCTCTCTCCCTGCTCTTTTGTAGGCTCTCTGTGGGCTGCAGTTTCCTTCAGGGCATCTCCACCTGCTCTAGGGTGGGGTCCTCCATTGGCTGCAGGGAATATCTGCCCCAGTGGCTGGAGCACCTCCTTCTCTGACCTTTGTGGCTGCAGGACTTTTCTGCACGTTTGCCTCACTGCCAGGCAGTATCATTTTGCCTTTTCAATGAGGCACCCACCAGCTTGGTTGAGGGGTTCAGCTGCTATACCCCCAGCTGTCAGCACCTCACCACAGACACCTGGTACAAGATGTCTGATAACTCTTGCCAGAAGTACATTGCCCTGAGGCTGCCCAGAGGTGTTTAGAGTGTTGGGAAATGCCACCCACCTGAGACCTGCCTGAGCTCATGGCTGCAATGGCTGGCTGATTCAGGTGGTTAGCATCATGGGGGAGCCCCACTGCTCATGTGGGTTGTTGGCTTGTAAGTATTGGGAGCTATTTGGGGTTTAGCAAGCTATTCCCTGTTGTTGTGACAGTCAGCAAAGCCCCAGCATTTGAGCAGTAAAAGGAAAGTCCTCCTTGATCGAAGGCAAAGACCTGTTTCTTTGTTGAGGAAGGTTTGTGATGCTGAGGTCCAGCATGATCTTGTTTGTGTTGGTTGCCCTGGCCACTGTGAGTGTAAGTGTTGGTCACCTGGGAGCCTCTGATCATTTAATCCATCATTAGTCTTAATTACTCGCTGCCGATTTTGATCATAGAAAGAAAATGTGTGGGTATCTGAGCTGCTGCAGAAAAAGTATGTGCTGAGGACTCAGGGAAGTACAATTTTGGCTTTTGATAATAATTAGGGGACTAAGGTCTGGAGAGAACAGGCCTCTTGCAGCAGATGTTGAGACAGTCTTGTCAAAACTATAGTGACTGTGGATGCTTGCCCTGAGCACAGGAGCTGATTTTAGTGATTTTTGGAGTTGTGGCTATGTTATGGGGAATTTTTAATTTAGTAATATTAATAATTTATTCATTATTATTTAATGAAAACATCTGGAACATCTCATGAAAGTATTGGGGAATAATATTTCTTAAGTATTCTTATGAAAACATAAATGGTTTTGTTACCAAATGTGAAAATACAATTTTCAAATGTATGTGAGCTACTTTCTGAATGAAAAACTTGTAAGCGTATTAGACTTCTGACTTCAGCTTTTTTTATACTATATTTATACTGTAGTAAAATATTAAAGTTGCAGAGATAATGGGGAGGTAAACTGGTGAGCTCTTGCTGGATATTTTTCATGAACTTCATGAAATATTTTAGTAAAAACACCTTATTTAGTGTTGTCTTAAATAGAATTCTAATAAATATTTGAGTATTTTTTCCTTTCTAATGCTTCCACAGAATATCTGAAATAGTTCATGAAATGTCAAGGTTGATGTTATGGGATGATCTGTAAATGTCTTTTAATGGATTTCCATGCTGTGTTTTTTGTTTGATAACTCCAGCCCCATTTTGGAAAGTCTGATTCTTGTGGAACCTGAATCAAATGTTTGCACTTTTTCATAACTATGGATACATGTATCTACACAAATACACTAAGGTTATTAGTACTTGGGTTTTGGCTTTATTGATAGGAATTATTACAACTTTTGTGAAAAGTTTTTGGGATAAAAGTACAAATGTTTGAGTCCAGTAACAGTTGAAGTGATAGAAGATAGAAATAAGTAGTACAGGGGTTCATGTTTAGTTATGCATAATTGGGAATATGCTGATGCTTGGAAAAAAAATGCATTTATATTTGGTCTTGAAGTTTCCACTATGTAACTGGCTTTCAGCTTGGCCTTCTGCAGAGAATCTAGAACAGCTGTGGCAGTAAGCACCAACATGTGGCTGGAGGCACCAGAGGTGCTTTGAGCAGTGCTGAGGGTCGGGCTTGCTCACTGGGGCTGGCTGCTTTCAATGCTGGAGGGCTGCAGCAAGTTGCTCTTGGAGAAGCAGAGTCCCTCTGCCTGGAGCAAGGCTTCAAGCCAAGTGGTCTCTTTTGTTCGTGAGCTCCTTCTTGCTGTTAATTTCCATTGAGTCCTGGCTCATAGTAGGGCTCTCTGCAGTGAGCTGTTGCGCAGTCAGGCTGATTGCCATGTGGCTGCAGTGGGGTCCTGCTGAGTCACTTTACTGCCTTGGTGGCTCCAAAGAACTCCTTCTTGCTGAGCTGTCTGGCCTTCTGTCTTTTGGGCCATCTTCAGTCTCATTTCTTCCCTCCCCCTCTCAGCTTCCCCTGTGGATCCCTGCACAGCTTTTGAAGCTCAGGAAGGCAAAACATTGCATCATTCAATAGAGGATCCACAAGAGAACTGAAAGTAGCAGATGGTTGTTACTCTGTCCAATTTACATGACAGATTAGAAAAAATTCTTATATTTGAACTACCACCTTATGGACTTTTCCAGTGTTGAGACTGGAGATCATGTTTTTTAACACCCCTTCTCTTGCAACTTGTATTTGAAATAAAATTTACCCCTTGTGTCTTCATAAGGTGTGTGTGTTCAGGGGAGGCTGGCATTAAGATGGGTAGCAGAGCTGTGGGAGGGTTTAAGTGGGAGAACAAGGGTGGGAAGGACTCAGTAGCTTGCATTAACAGGGTTGATAGTCGTGTAGATACCTATCTTGAAGGTTTTATTACCTTTTTCTTGTGCTTAGGAAGCTGGAAGAATGTTTGTTTTGATGTCAAAAAAGAGCACAAAAGGATACAGAATGTAATAATTTTCCAGGCTAGTTCCCCTGAGGTACAGGAGAGCAGAGCTGTCTAGTCTAGAGCAAAGGGCAGGACAGTTCTGCTGTGTAATGTTACCACTGTTACAAAACACTGTTTCTTAAAAATCAATTTTATGTCTTTGGCAAATATAGTAAAATACAGTTCTGCAAGAAATGCTTGAAACAAGAGAGGGTAAGTGTTCTCAGCCTCTTGTTCCTGCTATGCTGATGCTTTTGTGAATTCTGATGTGAATGCAAAACACTACTATATCATGTTCTCAAAAAATAATCTTCCCTAACTGTTAATGTTGTGTAACCTGAAATATCCTGTTAAAATGCTATGAAAAACACTTCTAAAAATGATGGGATGAAGTGCTGTGGCCTGTGCTTCAGTTTGAGGTAGGGTGTGGTGCTATAAAATGCTCTTCCCCCCTGCCCCAAAGCGTGGTGGCACTTGTCTCAATAAAATGCTTCCTGGTATTTAGACTGCCTCTGGCTCTTGTGTTAAGCTGAGAACTGAAGACATTGAGATCTTCCCACCCCCTATCCGTTTGGGAGTCTGTGTCCTCAGTGACCAACGTACTGTGCCTCTCTGCTGGGAGAGTATTATGTCCTGTGCCCTGTAATACTGACAAGTATTTTCATCCCTGCCAGAAATCTGTTGTCTTTTGATTTGTTCTTGGCTGTCTTGCAAATGTCCTTCAGTTCTTTGATCTGCAGGACCTCCTTTCTGTGACTCCTTTAAGTCACTCCATTAGCAGTAATTTGGTATGTGTCTCTGTGTTAATATTTCTCTGAAAGGCTTTTCTTTTCGGTCCCACAGGGTAAGAACCCGGGGTCTCAGCCTGACTCCAGCTGAACATGAGAGTGCTGCAGTGTTGTGGTGATGATTGTGGGCACGAGTGGATTGCAAGTGTATTTCTCCTGCCTGTGTCAACATTCCTATGGAGGGGCAGCTGGCCAAGAGGTACCTATACAGCAGCTTGTTGTAGTAGGATGTAGGGTACGATGTGGTGGTAGATGTGAGTCTGAACTGCCATAGCTGATAGTCTTTGGCAAATTTATAGGCATAGAGTTGAGTGTTCTCAGAATTTGAGAGACAATACTGTGGCAGATAATCTGCCTGAAGAATTACATTTACACATAATTCAGTGGAATCACATTGAGATTTATGCAAACTCTCTTCCCCCCTTTGCCCACAGTAAGTGCTTTGAATTATAGTGAAGTCAGCTGTGATGCTAGAAAGTGTCCCTTGTTCTTATGTGTTTCTGCAATTGGGAACAGCATGTGGAATGTGTTCTACAGAATTCGTAGAAGAGATGTATTTTGTCTTTTTGATGTGACTTTGATGTATGCTGTTGTCACTGAAGTGGTCTCAAGAGGGATTGTGTTGGTGCTTGTGTATGTTGTAAAGGAGAAATGGCATACAGGTTTCTTCTGTTTTTGTCTTTCTCAGAGAGGATATTATGCTTGTTCAGGTTTGCACAAAGAGGGAAGCATTTTGTAGGAAGACATTGCTTGTGGAATGTTAAAAAAAAAATTAAAAATTATCTCAGAAGCCTGGAACCTTTTGTAGGAGACTGATTTCTGTGGAAAGTTGTGAAGAAACAATTCCCTTGCACAGTGAATTATCTTTTTCTAAACCTAAAATAATTAGCAATGCCTCAAGCAAGTTCAGATAAGAACCAATAACAATAGCTTATGTTTGTTTATTGCTGAGTCAGTGGGTTGGCTGTTTCCAAGGTCAGAGTAATACCATAAGCTAGAGGATTTGTGCTGCTTTATTGGTGTAACTATTGACTACTTAGCTGTTAATTTTCAACAACAGAGAATTTTTGTCACTAAAATAATTTTGTGGGGAAAAAAACCCCAAAATCAAACCACAAACAACTTCCCAGTTTCTGGCACCAGTTACATGCTGTTCATAATCCTCATGCAGATTTTTGTGGACTTTTCCCATAACCTGAAATCACGTTTGCTAGGTAGATTGCTTCTGAAACCCCAAAGATAAGCTTTTCTTGTACTGCAAAGCCATAACTTCTAATGAAAGGATACAAATAAGTGAATAAAATAGAATGATAAATAACGGAATGCTAAGTCCTTGAACATCTTGGGATCTCTGAGGGAAAGTTTCAAGGTGTTTTCATGAGTACTGAAAAAGTAAAAAAAAATTGGAAAGCCAGAGTGCAGCTGTGTTCTTAGTTACTGATATCAAGAAGTCTCTCAATTATCTGTCTACTAATAGCCTTTCTCTACATGTGAAAGGCTGTGTCATCTTTTCAGTGCAGTAGCAATGACTGCCTATTGAGAAAAGCACTGAAATACTGTATCTTGTTTTGCTGTGAATGAGGAGGGGAAAACCTTTTCATTTCAAGGGTTGTTACTTAATAGAGCTGCTCAAATTATTTAATGAATATTAATTAAGAAAGCGTTTTTAGTTAATATATCATTTTCCATCCAGTGCCAGCTTTTGTAAATCCTCTTGTAACATAGTGGTCGCTACTGAATAGATCTTTTAACAGGTAACTTCTAGGCTGCTGTTTGTGCAGGAAATCACAGTGACAGAGTCAGTTGGTTTTCATGAAGTATGATGGGTCAGCTAAGAGGTATAGGATTGGATTTCTAAATGTGGTTACTAGTTTTTAGTGCCTCAGTATTTGAAACTTCTGCTTTTCACAGTGGTGTGGTTGTGTGTTATCCTGTCCTCCTCTACCCCAAAACCGCCATGCTAGCTAGGTTGTTCTGATAGAGGAATATCCACCATTTTGATGAAATGTAATAAAGGGTCATTGCTTTTTTCTTGCCATGTCATTCTTTGAAATGATGACTGGATATATGTGGCATCATTTTCTCTGCATTCATGGAATATGAGGAATAGAAGTGGTTTTCCTAAAAGCATCCTTATTTTGTCATATCTCAAACTTGGTTCACATTATGCTAGAAATTGGATGCATGTTCCAACTTGCATGTTGGAAAGCTCTGTAAAATTCAGGGGGTGCTTCTGCTTTCACAAGTGGGGTGATCCAGCATGTGTCTGAATCTGGTACATCTGGTACATGCTTTACTGTACCGCATGACAATTAAGTGTATGCTAAACCTTAACGAGATGTGGATATTGCCTTTTTGCTACTTTTCATTGAAAGCTACACCATTACATGACTTCTGAGGAAAGGAAATTTTGTGCTGTTTGGAGCTGGTTAATCCTATGGTAGCTTGATATGTTAGCAGGCTAAATTGCTTTGCAAATTGTGTGGCCTATGAGCTGTAAATTAAGAGAACCTGGTCTAGACTATCTCTGATACTTGGTAATCTAAAATGTTTATAGAATCTCCCACATAAACAGATTCTACCACCTTCATAAATCCAATTTTCCAATGTTTCACTGCTCCTGCAAGGCAGAAGAAATATTTTTTTTCTTAAAAAGGAATTCATATTCTTGGGGTTTTTTTTAAGGAAGCTGTAGGAAAGCTGACTGGCTTACTGGCTTACTTCTTGCCCAGGGCCCTAGTAGGTAGTTATCTGCAACAGCTGGATGTGTGAAATGATTTGAGGGTGGTTGGTATCTGCAGCATGTTGGCTTTTAAAAGAAAACCATTACATGCTCTGGGTATCTCAGGCAGGAGCACCAGGAAAGAAATGCTTGATTGTCATTTAAAAACAGCAATCACTTGTTCAAGTACTGTATATTTAAGTCTTAATGAGAAAATGACTGTATGTTAAATCACATAAATCCAGTAAGTGAGAAAATTATAATTTGAGGATTATATTTGAGATGGATGTCTGTTTTTTCAATTACAGAGATGCTACCTGAAATTAAATATGCTTTAGCAGGCAGTCGTTCTTTTACTGTGGTGTTTTCACTAGCTGAGCTACTGTTTCTTTGATTATGGCAGCTGGCAGAGATTTTGTCATCATTAGCAGTTGCAGGATATGGAGACCTATATATTTCTCACTCAGTAAGAATTTAACCTATGGAATCTTTAAAATTCTTGTACGTCAGTTTTGACTATAGTCCAGTTTGCACCATCACTTAGTCCAAAACCTCAGATCTGACAATGGGATAGGTCTTTACTGTGAAATCTGAAGTGGACTGTAAAAGTGATTAATATACATTTGGTAACAATCACTTTCTGCACAGTCATTTATAGCTTTGTACCAAAAAGCAGAAAAATAGTGATAAATTATATTTATCAGAGACTCTGCCTTGAGTTCCAAGGCACGTTGCATTGAGTGGGTTGTATAACACATTGTGCAAAAATAACTGTATGTGTCTGAGTTTACTGTAGTTGTCCAAAATGATGCTACATGCCTGTATTTAGACAACTGAATCCTGGTTTCAATGTCTCAAGTCAGGAAAGCTGCTCAGTAGGTGGTAGGATTGCTAATTTGAGTGTTGTGGAATGGGATCCTATAAATAATGGGGAGCAATAGCAGGTAGACAGCAGGATGATAAGTTAGGCTTAAATATATTCCCTGTGATAATAGTCTTTAAAACTGTGACAAGTAGTGTTAGAAAGAGATTCCCCTATTGCTTAATGAAAATTGTGATTTGTGCATTATTCTGTTTTCCTCTGCTTTCTTAAGACCTCCTGGAAACTTTACCTGTCATTGAGAATCTGTTAGTGACAGGTATTCAAATAAATCATTGACACAAGCAGTCCCTAAAGAACAATTTACACCATTTCAGGAAGTTGTTTAGAAACAAAACCTGTTGCTGCAGTTTAGTTTTGTCATGCTGTTCGGGCAGAGGACATTTCCATTACTTTTCACCAGTGTGGAAGTGAGCAGTTTAACAGAACTCTGAAGCCTCGAGGGCAGCAGAGCACTGGAACAGGCTGCCCAGTGAGGTGATGGAGTCTCTGTCTCTGGGGTCATACAAAACATTCCTGGACAACTTCCTGCGTGACCTGTTCTAGGAGGACCTGCTTTGGCAGGGGTGTTGGACTAGATGATCTCCAGAGGTCCCTTCCAACCCTGTATCATTCTGTGAGTCTGCATTAATAATGGGGTAAAGCTGAGTTATTACTGCTATTTGTACAATTGTTAGTTTACTGCTACAGCTTCATAATACTAACACGTAGTCAGCATTTTGGAAGAAGGAAGGGGATAGGATCCATCATAAAATCATTTTTTCTTTTTGTTTGCTAAATATTAAATAGATCTAAATACCAACTCCACACTTAGGTGAGAAGTGTGCATTTAGTCACCTAGCTGCCAGTTTGGAATCCTGTGATGTTTCCTTGCATTTTCAGCTGTGTGAGTTTTTAACCTAAACAGTTATGGGTTCTTAGCCTCTAGCAATTCCTAATTTTCTTAGAAACATATCTTTAAATTCTGCTTATTTTTTCAGCATTTCTTGTGATTGCTTTTTGTGCTTTCCTAATTCTATGCAATGTAATTTATTAAAAATAGGAGTGATGTTTTCAAGTTGGCAACCTAGAAAAAGGTCTGAAAAGAAGAGTTGCCTTTTTAGAGTCTTTTCTTGAATGTAGTTTTGTGTATGTGACTGTAAGCTTCTTGATACGGCCCAATGTCCCAGAACTAGGTCTTAAAGCTTGACATTCTTGGTGTTTTTAATATGGCTGAAAAATCTGTTAAAGAGTCATAAAACCTTTTTGCTACAGTGTTTTATTATGGAAATGGATCTGTTTTTCAGGAAGAAATTGATGGTACTGTCTCTGGAATCAAAGTATGTATTTTCTTGATTTTAGATCCTCTTTTTTTTTTTTTTTTAATATAAAGTCTGGTCTCTACTTTCTCATCACGTTTTTCTTTAAAACTGTTAATTGCATTGACCTTTTTGCTGGGCAGATGGCTAAATGGATTGCAGCAGTTGTAAACCTTTCTGTACTGCTATGTGGTGTTTCCATTATGTTCATAAAGCTATCAGGTTATATGGTGCTGTTTTGAAAGCAGTTCACATCCAGTCATTTCAGCAGAGCACTGTTACCATTCCTATTTAAAATATTATTGAATCTTGAAGTGCTACTGAACTAGTCAGAAATGCCTGTCAGTCACTCCTTGTTTATAGCATCCTCACAGGTGCTTTTGCTGTTGAGTGGTTAGTTTCACATGACAGGGGAAATAGCTGTCCTTGTAATTAAGGATAGTGACTCTCAGTCCTTGCACATAAGCTAAAGTTCAAGAGTGAGTAGCTCATGTTTCTATTGCATATCCTCCTAAATTAAGATTGCCATCGATAGCTCTCGGTGTTTCAAAGCATTGTCCACCTTACACCTGCTTTAGAAGTTTATTTACTGTGTGCTAGACTACCAATTACTTTTCTTCCTCCTGACCCTATTTTGTTCAGGGTATGAGTTTAAAGTATTTCAGAGTTCTAGGACACTTACATGATTTACTTGCTTGCTATGAATCCTGGTAAGAGGTGTGTCTGATAGACTTCATTTTATGGAATAGTTTTCAAGTATAGGCTCTTGACTGCTGTGAGGGCACAGAATACAGTGCAACAGCTCAAACCTTTCCTTTTTGCCATGGAGTTGTTTCTTTTGTAATGGATTTCTTAAAATCAATTGGGAGACAAAATGTCATTGCTGTAAAAGACCCCTTAAATTTAATTTTGGAATCTGAACAAAGTGGAAACCTCAGTACCTCTGAAAATTTCTAGAATCACTTGTTTTGGAACAATAAAGATATATGATCGGGTTATAGTTGCCAGGCATTATGTTCTGTTTGCACTCCATTGTAGCAGACCGAGGCTTTGACTTCAGATGAGTTTAACCTTGAGCAACATTGCTATCTGAGGTAGGGAAGCTTTCTTGAATTGTGGCATAATGTCAGCACAGAAGGTGTAAAATTCTGAAGGCTGTGTTCTAGTGGCTGCTAGAGCTCGTCTGGGATGCCCTGGGGCTAAGAAGCTGGAAAAGGAACCTTCCCTCAGCTGTAGCTCACAGAGCAGACAGCACAGCAGGACTATTTAAAATATTCAGTAGCAGTGAGGGAATGCAGCCTTTGTCCTAGCTGTAGACCAGGGCTGCTCTGTAACTGCTGGCAATGGTCATGCACTCCTTGTGCCTGATGGAATACAGTGTTAGAGTTACGGCCTTGACCAAACTCACCATCTGCTGGATCAGATGCCTTGGAGGCTGCAGGCTACTGCATAAGAACACATTTCCATACACCACCCTGGGCTTTCCATCTACACAATGCCTGGATTCATGTGTTGTATCTGGGCATCCTGAGGTCCACTTCTGGATCAGGCAGACTGAGGAAGGCTGGACCTTAAGTTGCACTAGAGGTTATGTAGGGGTTGTGGTGTCTTATGTTTTAAACTTCAAGCATTCAAATAGTGTCAGTGGTGTATCTTTCTGAGAGTGAAGAACTTGGTGTCCATCTCCTCATCATGATCTAGCTCTCAGAGTCAATATCTCTGTGACCTGGAGCAGCCTGGTTCTCCCTGGACCCTGTGATTCCCATTTTACTCCTTAGTATTTATTCTCCTTAGTATTATTTTTCCTTTTGTCATTTTAGATAGTATTGCATCTAATTTCATCAGAGGTGTGTTCACATAGACGTGCAAGTAAACTGTCTCTTCCCCATGTAGTTTCTTGAGAAAATAGTATTAATTACACTGTTTCTGTAGCTAGGACAGTTTGCAGGATGTAACACAGTTGTTGCAGTGGTCTCATGGTGCTCCTGTTAACACAGTGCATAAAACGAGTTTAATCTTGCAATTTGAACAATACTGATGCTGGGGAATTAATAGAAAATAGTGTCTCCTAGTCTTCTCAAGGCATTTCAAAGGTAGTTTAATGTCCTTTTGTGTTTTTCTTTACCTTTATTATTTATATACATCTATATACTACTATATATATATATAAGTATATACATAAACATGTACTGGATTTGTATTCCACTTTGCTCTTCTATAGCTTTAAAAAGATATTTGAATTTGAACATACAGTTTATGTTAACTGGATGCAATTATAGAATCAGATGATACCAACTTTGCCCAAAACTGGTTGAAGATAATAGGACATAAGGAGTAGATACAGAAAGTGATGGGTTTGGTAAGCTTTGTTTACAATGATGACCAAAAAATCTGCTTTTTACAATAAGCTGGTGCCTTTTTCCAGAAAACGTCATCCTTGACATGTCGGCTGTCAAGTTAAACTGGAGTTGAAAGAAAGCCATTAGATTTGTGTCCCCAACTTCCTATCAAGTTTACCCATCTAGCTTTTTTTTTAATAAAAAGGAAATCAACAGTTTGATAATATAAGAAGATAAGTCTTTGTAGCTGTTACTTACAGCGAACACATACGTAACTCATTGGGAATTGAAGGAAAAAAAAATAATCGAAGTCACAATAGCTGTGACTGTTGTCTTTGAGCAAAAAAAGAGTAGGGAGAAAAAAAAAATGAAGCTAGCTCCTGTGGAGATAATTGAAGCTGAAACATTTCTTGTGCTCTTGAGAAGAGCTGCAGAAAGGAAATTGTATGAAAAGAACAAAGGGGGAAATGTCATGTGTCAGCCCTCCCCATTTTCTTCTTGGCTGCATGCCCAGTCTCTAAACTCTTAATAAGCTTTGCCATAGCAACCATCTCAGTGAGGTGTTTTCCAGTCCAGAGTGTACCTCTTGCTGCAGGTTTTGGGAGCAGAGATATTGGAACTGTTTGTCTGTAATCTTATACTTCACTAAACATGAACCGTTGGAATAAGTGGGTGACCAGAAAGATGTAAAAAATAAAAATCAGCTTTCAAAAAAAGAAATATGCAACTCGGCAATAAAATTGCTTTACACTTTTTTTCCTTCAGAAAAACGAAGGAGATACCATACTTGGAAGGGCATGGAAAAAAAGACTAATATTCCCTACTGAAGAGAATCACGGCAAAGCAAGGGGTTGAGTAACACAAGAATAATACAAATTCAGTAAGAATTACAGCTTGTAACAAAGAACTCAAAGCTGTTTAGGCACATGCTTTTTCCATGAACGGAGTATTGTATAATCTTAAACCTGGATTCTTGCTTTGAATTGCTCTATAAAACTTGGGAAGTCAAACTTTGAAGAGGCAAGGATACAGCTCACTACCTACAATTGATTTCATGCTGAGGCCATGATCGTGTAGAATTACTTCAGTCTGCTGGCATGTCAATTAATTGAGAAAAAAGATGAGAAATCAATGAGTCCAATGTCAGATGTTCTGGAATTTTGTGAAAACAAGTACAAGGTTCCTTAATGTTATTTGTATGACACTGTTTTGGCGTTTTGGTCACGAATCTGAAACATAGCTGGGATACAGAGATTTTTCCTCAGTAACTGGTACGGTGCTAAAACCTGCACGGTATTTAACTCTGTCCCAGTTAAAATCAGCACAGTGTTCTTTTCTCATTTCCTCTGCTCTCCCCTCCTTGCCAGTTGAGTAATTTTATTTATTCAAGGAAGTATTTAGTGAATTAGCGAACTAAGTGATTTTCTTAAAAGTAGCCTTTTTACCTCAAGACTTGTCTCCTTGTATGGTTTGCAATATTCTCTTGTGAACAGTTGCTCCCTCATAAATGAGGCAGGACTGGGGTGGAAACAAGTGAGAAGATGTAAGGGATTGTTTATGCAGCTGTTGCCACTGGGAAAAACAATACTCAAACTATTCCTCACAATTTTAGTTCTAATCTGAATGAATCCTGTCTTGAAGGGGAGTGCCAGTGGACAAGCTGTAAATTAGAAGAATAGAACTTTTTTAAAGGAGAAAATGTATTCAGTGGAAGATGAATGTATATTGTATTGAGCATATTGACGTAAAATAGCAATTTTATATTAATTTTGAAGTACATGTCCTTGGTTAGAGAAAATTGATTTTCAACCTTTCAATACACATTTAGAAATCCTCTTATGATAACCATACTTCAGAAATTGACATCCTACACTTCTATAACATATAAAGTAGGATACAGTCGAGTACAAATACATTGTTTTTTACATTTGTGTAGTATTATTTCATTCAATATTCAGTCATTTTAATTGTTAGCAATTAAGAATTCATGCTGAGAAATGTATCAGTTCTAGTTTGCCAGCCAAGAGCAAGCTCCTCTATTAGGACTTAACTGTATTTTGGGGGAGGCAGGGAAAGACTGAATGCTCCTCTCCCACAGATCTTTTGTCTAGCTTGGTTGCTGAAGTGAATAGCTGGCTGCTTGAATAGCACTTGTTCAGAAGACCAATGTCCAGATACTCAGGACAGCAGAAAAGAGTCACAGGATGGCTGTGGGTATCTTTCCCTCATCCCATCAGCTATGCTGTATGAATACTTGTACAACTTGGTAGTGAACTAGAACAGAAGATTTGCTTTGAGTGATCCCAGCATTATTGTATGCCTGAGGCAGTACATAGACAGTCTGGATCAGGCGGTGATGACTGCTTTCAGTTGCTTCTATTTGTATTAAGGAAGCTTCTCTGTTCATGAGCTGCAGTCCTATGGCTGCTTAGCAGCAGCATTAAGGTCTGAATAGGAACCATATGATATCTTAACCATCCAGTTGTATGAACGTGAAATCTTCTGGCATTATCCATACCTTTTTTTTCCAGCAGTGAACAATATTCAGTGGAGGCTACGTGTGGTGTTTTACCTTTCCTGTAACCACAACCCCTTCCTCTCAACTGTATAAGGCTGCAGATTCCAGGGACAAGATCTTCCTGGCATAAGGGGTACTTTGCTCAGTGTGGCTCATGAATCACCTTAACATATTTTTTGGTTAATACTACTTTGGGAAAAGTTGTATGATGGTCACATTTTGTAGTTTGACGAAAGTCCCAAAACTGAGCAAATTAATAAATTGTTGTTCTACTTCAATAGGGGATTNACTTCAATAGGGGATTTGTTTTTAAAACAAAATGTGAGTTATTCCTCAGTCCTTGATGTGTATGGCTAAGACAGACTGGGGAGTTCTAGGTCACTGGTAGACTGCTCTTAGGAGAAATCCAACCCCTCATTTCTTGTTCTAAAATTCCATCCATTTAAAAATACATCTTTAAATTTCTCTCCTTGCATTTGCAAGCCATGCTTTTGCGTGTGTGGTTTTCCCCCTCCTGTGTGTTTAGAGTTAACACTAACAGTTATTTTCCTATATCTGAACTCAGAATGCTGTACGTCTGTGTTGCTATTTCCAGTTCTGCCATGGAACAAGAAGCTTTTAAGTATTTAACATCTAGAAGGTAATATTCCTGTTGATGATACTTATTTAC
>VZTM01038124.1:0-36526 GCA_013400555.1 Jacana jacana
TTGCTGGTAATGTGCTCTTATTAATTCTCATTGTGAGTTCATTTCCTCCCCAAGGAACTTTGGACACATCTCTGAAATAGGAATGACTAAGTAACTTTTTACAGTATTATTTCTGATAGTCTCACTTGTGTCTTTTTCTGCTGATAGTACAGCTAACTAGAAGAAGTACTGACCCGGTGTTCATAGCTGGGAAGGATAAAAGCCAGCTAGCCAGTCTTCCTAATTTCTCTCATTTCAGCCTCCTCTCTTCCTCACACATTCAGCTTCTTTTATCTTTTTCTCTATCAGCCTTGCTTATACTTGTCCCTGAAACACTTGAGCAGGTAAGACAAATTGATATTAACCCTTCACCGTTAAGGCAAAAATGATATATTTGATGTACTTATATACTTATACTCAGGCAAACCACACTTATCCTGGAGAATGTGTAATTAGATGACTGCAATCTTTCCAAATAAGGTCTTTCCTTCTGTCTCTTCTAAATCATCAGTGCTTTTTAAATATCTGTATTCTTCAAGGATGTGTTTGAGGGAGTAGAAGTTGGATATGGTGCTTTTGTGAGGTTATTGCTCAAACCTCATTTAGCTACAAGGTTCTGCCTTGCACAAAGATTGGAGAGGATGATCAGTTTACAGGTGGTATTTTGCCCCAGTGAAACTAAGTTTTACTTTTTTGCTCAGTCTGGCTTGCAATAGGGAGTCTGGAGAAGCTGTTGCCATGCACTGATGCTCAGCAACATCTCACCTCAGTGACTCCTGCAGAAATTCAATAGCAAGTGGGAGGCATCACATTCATGGTGTCTTCTCCTCCAGCCCATGGAGTTCCCACAGGCTCTGCTGTTCAAATCAAAACTGTTAACTGACAGAGGTGGAGATGTGATACTTGAGCATAGTGCATGGCCCTTTGAGAACTTGTGCTGTGCTTGCTCTGTTCATAAGCCAAGGTCTACATTAATTCTACTCATACCCTGGAGAAAGCAGAACTGAGCCTGAAGAAATACAATGCTGCTGGGTGGGGTTAACTGAGCAGAGCTCATCGATTTGCTGATACAATTACATCATGTCCCAAAGTATGGTCAGAATAAATGCATCTCTGCACTTCATCTATGCTTTGTAAGCTTGATGGTGGATAAAGGTTCATTCTCTTTCCTCTCTAAAAAACACCTTAACTTATGCTCTTTTCTATGCTTGTGGTTCAGCAGTATTACTGAGTCACACAACTCTTAGCTATGGCTAAAACTTCCTTGAATGCTTTGCTGTCTTTAATCTACATAGGACATTTTTCTTTGAGTAGTCTTATGACTTCTTTGGAAGAATTACACATTTGAAATAGTCTTCCACATTGGTAAGCTGACAGCTTTTAATTTGAGTGGATATGTATCTTCAGGTGTTGAGCAATCTCTGCTGTAAACCACAATTGAAGAAGTTCCAAGAACAGACAGGTGAGAATAAGGGGTACTATGAAGACCTTTAAAGGTCTTTAATGAAATGCTCCTCTCAAATGAGGCATTTAATAATTTCCATACATGGAAGATATTATCTTAAGAAAGAATTAGCTCAAATACAAGAGATGGAATCTTCTGTTTCTTCTGATCCTCTATGATATGTAAGTCCTTCCATTTATGGAGAAATATAAGGTCCGCAGTCATTTGAGATGAGGATTTACGGGTCTCTGAGAGGCCTTTAAAAGGAAGTCAGAGAAATTACAAACTGACGGACAAAATTAATGCCTATTTAGCACACTAACTGTTGGGGGCATGCATAACAATCTGCTACAGCAAAGGGGAATTCATGTGGTTCAGTGGAACAGAGCAAGAGGTGAAAGTGGTTCTCTCACTGTTAATGAGAGGAGTGCAGAGTTGTGAAAGGGGAGGGAAACTCAGAAACGCAACAATGCGACATACGGAAGAACATACAAAGCTGCAATAAAAGCTGCTCCCGACTGACCTTCTTGCAGTTTGAAGCTGGTCATCCTAGTGCGTATAGAGTTCGGAAGCTTGCAGAACTAGAAAAATGTAAAACATTCTTAACAATCATGTATGTTGCCTAGAGAAACTTTTATGATGAGTTTCTCATTTCTGATATTTGGAGAGGTTAGTGATAGAAATGACTATGAGATGAGTAATAAGTAAAAATATCCGTTCAGATTGATTCAAACTAATATGAATTTTGTCTGAGTCAATAATGAGTGTAGGATTAGGCATACTGCACTTGATTTTCTTCTCACAACACTGAAAATTAAAGTTAATTCAACAAACTACATACCACTAGTAAAAGTAGAAGTGCCTACTTTCCATCAGTAAGATACTTATGAAGGAAGAACCTATGTTTTGTAGTTGGGTTCAAATCCCAATTTTTGTCTCAAGATATTAATCTCTGTGCCCTGTCACAATCCTTTTAATTCATATGCACAATCTGTTGAGATCAAAAGGACTCCAAGACAGGGAATTTTCTAGCTTAGAATTGCCGCGGCCAGGAGCAGTTGAGCCAGACACAATCAATATGATTGGTAGATCAGCTTCAACTTTAATCAGAAGGCTCTCCCCTCAGAAGGCATNGCCTGCTCTCAACATAGAATATGCTCAGATAGTGCCCAACACATCTGCATGGGAATGTACAAATGTGGAACATTCATGTTACAGTGGGAATGAATCCAAGGTTTTGAGGAAGACAGTTGAATGAGCATGAGTGGTCGATAAATGTATCACCTGGTTCAGTGCTTCTTGAATTAAACGTATATATAACTTTGGTTTCTTATCATCTTTTGGGCCCACCATCCTATTATTTACTTTTGCCTTTGTTATTTCACCACAAATAAAGATATCTTTGTTTCCCTGTAATCTCTGACACTACACGGTACTGCAACTTAAGAAATCATGAAGAGAAAAGTTACAATGGGACGTTACCAGCCACTGCTGGCACAGGATAAAAAGGAGGAAGGCTGAATTTTTTTTTATTTGCAATTAAAAAAAGATATCCTCAAAAACTTATATCATTACTTTTAAAGACATTTTATTTTTTTTTTTATTTAACTTCATCTAGTTGAATATATGCTGTTTGCTGCAGAAAAACAATTCCTTTTCATGTATCTTTAAAGTCTTTGCTTCCCCTGTACATTATCTTTTTCAGTTTTGTAAAACAATTACAAATTGTAAAGTGCACGGATTGCCTGGGTTTTTTAAGTTGAAAAACAATTAAGCCTTGATGTGTTGGTTTGATGAATTCCCATTTTAAGGTTGCTTACCCCCAAACTCCTCTTTTCCTTGTTATGATATTTCAGAACAAAATTTTAAACAAATATCTTCCTGTCCATTCTAGTGTTCAGTCTCAGAGAGAAACTCAACAACAGTCTCAAATTCTGTGCATGAAAACAAAGGGAGAAGAAGGGCTAATGGGTAGTGTGCTAAGCCTGGGTCACCATTCAGTTCCTCCCTAAGCTGCACTCTTCCTGTGTGACCTTGGACCTTATCCCACTTCTCGTTACTCGGTAAAGCAGAGGTAGAAATACTTGATGTTGCATAGAGGTATTGTGAGAGAGATAAACATCAAAGTCTGGGAGGTGCTCAAACACTACAGAGATAGAGACAAGATAAGTACTGTACATAGAAAAAAACTCCATAATATGACTGAAAACCCCAAACAACAGGTCTTTAATCTTTAGACTTAGAGTTTAAATAAAGCCTTGTCATACCCCATTGTGTAGTTTTCATGAATGTTTATTTCAATAGCCCTGTTGCAGTGACGATCTGGAATCATTCAGTCATACAGTAATACTCTGGACACTAATTAATTTCTTGAGTCCTAAGAACAAAAGTCCTTAACAAAATCTGATCAATGTAAGAACTGAAGGAACAGGTCAGCTTGGCCAGAGGGTTGTGCTGCCATCCAGAGTGACCTGGATAGGCTGGAGAGCAGAACAGAGAAGAATCTAATGAGGTTCAACAAGGGCAAGTGTTGCCCTGCACCTGGGGAGGAAGAATTCCAGGCACTGATATATGTTAGGGGTGGATGTGCTGAAAAGGCCTTCTGAAGAGAAGGATCTGGGGGTCCTGGTAGAGAGCAAACTATCCATGAGCCAACAATGTGCCCTTGTCACCAAGAGGGACAATAGAATCCTGGGCTGCATAGGCAAGAGTGTGGCCAGCAAGTTGAGGGAGGTCATTCTCCCCCTCTAATCTGAACTTGTGAGGCCACAACTGGAATACTGCATTCAGTTCTGGGCTCCCCAGTTCAAGAGAGACAGGGAACTACTGGAGAGAGTCCAGCATGGGGTAACAAAGATGATTAAGGTTTTGGAGCATCTTTCGTATGAGGAAAGACTGAGAGAGCTGGGACTCTTTAGCCTGGAAAAAGAGAAGGCTGAGTGGAGAACTTATTAATGCTTATAAACATCTGAAGGGTAGGTTGAAGGAGGATGGAGCTGGACTCTTTTCAGTGGTTCCCAGTGACAGGACAAGAGGCAATGGTCAGAACCTGGAACATGGGAAGTTCCGTTCAAATATGAGAATTTCAATGAATATGAATATGAAAACCTCACCTTCCTGGTGAGCGTGTCAGAGCCCTGGAACAGGCTGCCCAGGGAGGGTGTGGAGTCCCCTTCCCTGGAAATCTCCGAGTCCTGTCTGGCTGAAGTCCTGAGTGATGTGCTCTAAGCAATCCTGCTTTAGCAGGGGAGTTGACTAGATGATCTCTAGACGTCCCTTCCAACTCTGACAATTCCGTGATTCCGTGATTCAAGCTCAGCCAGGAGCTTGCTTGGTATCAAATTGTTCTGGTTTAAGAAATTACTGGGCACTCTCTAGGTTCTGGGACCTAAAATGCAAGGTAATATGACCTACCTAAGCTGACTTGCAGTGCAGACTAAGGGCATGCACGCACTGATGAATGTTAAGTATTTAATATGGAAAGATCCTAATAATTAAACTGGTACAATTTTGTGTGTACAAAAGCTTTGTAGTTCAACCCCTCGACAGCTGCTAATAAAGAGTTAGTCAGCATTTCTGTATTTTCCTGCTGCTGGAAGTAAGGCTTGTACGTTCATTCTCTTTTTCTCTGACTCACCCTCACCTCCAGAAGCTCAGAAGGGTAGGGAAGGATCAAGCTCCCTAGGCGATTAGATCACAGATCCTTCATGCTAAGCTGGGATCAGACCTCTAGATTCCTCAAAGCCCCTGTGTAGGGTCCCAGATCTCTTTCTCAGAACAGAAATTCTACAAGAGTGAACAGCTTTTCAGTTGTGAAGGCAATTGTCATACAAAAGTCACTTTTGAAAGAAGGGTGGTAGAAAGAGAATATATGCTACAGTAGCATTCTTTGCTTCAGATACAACCCAGTTCAATAAGGAATGCTGAGGGGTTTCATGACATCAAATGGCAATAAAGACCATTAGCAAGTTTGCATATATACAGTGAAATACCATTACGGAATAGAAAAATGAATAATCAATTTAAATAATCATCAGTTGTGTTAAAATGGCTGATCAGAGTTGCATTCTCCTGAACTGAAAAAAAAATAAAAAATTAAAGCCATGTGACTTTAAAATGACAAAGACATTAGCACATTGCTGCTCCGATGAAACACGGTAGAACAAATCTGATTGGAGGCTGGTCAGTTTTTGCCTGATGTCTAATCGAGAGCTTATTTTTTACCACAGTCCCTAGGGCACTGCTTTATCTTCAAAGCTTGAGCCAAGAAAATTCACATCTTCAAGTTGTCTGCAGGCTGTTTTTCTTTCTTTCTTTTCTTTTTTTCTTTTCTTTTTTTTCCCTCCCTCCCCTCTCTCTCCCTCTCCAGATCTCCATCCTGTCTCCGTTAACAAACCTATTAATCCCTAGTCAAGTGCACACATGCAAAACTCTGATGAAAGCAAGGAAATGTGGAAGAAAAGAAACAGAACTCTACAGATCAACACCAGCACTACTATCTTCCTTCTGGTTTCATCTTTGTGTTCAGTGAAATTTTATTCATGCATATATTTTCCAGCAATGTGGCAAGATGTAGCTTTGATACATCTACTTCACTGTAAACTCGGGCCAATAGCTAACATAGGAGGCCGCTACTTTTTTTCAAGAGATAGTCAAAAGATTATCAAAAGATGGGGCTATTTCAGGAGCAAATTTTCAAGATTCCAGTGGTCTGCTATAAAGGGAAATTCTGCTGTGGGCCAGTAGATTTGGGGCAGTTAATACCCCTTTGTGTTTTTGAAAGATTTCTTTTAAATAGTTATCAGTATTTCAGTAATGAAATGGGGAAGGAAACAGATACCAGAAGCATCTTTTTAAAAATATCTCTGCAACTCTGCCTATAAATTAAGCAATTAAATATGTAAGATCTATGATTAGACACCTACAGACTCAATTGAATAAACAACAGTCTAATAAGGTGAATTAGATCTATACAACAGTGGAACTCATACCAGCATGTGAGACTGAAGATACCCATCAGTATATTCTATTGCTTGAATGCCCTAATGTTTTGAAAATTTAACCCACTGTATGTTTATGGCTACTTATCCCTTCCTTTACTCCCACCCACCCTGCAATTATTTCATTCCTCTGGAATGTGACTTAGTGTGGAATATTGAATCTCTTCATTTCAGGGCATGCACAGTGTTTACCTGTAGCTTGTATGCTACTGTATCTTAATGGGATCTTGAAGGAGGGTTCAAGGTTATTTAGTTTCCATGCTTAATTCACTCTTGAAGAGGTTTAAATAGAGACTGACAGCATGCTAATGTTTGATAATCATTACCATCAGCTAAGGGGAGAATCGATGATCACCTAATACTTCTGATAGTTTTAGGAACAGATCCCTGACTGAAAAGTCAAAGTCATTAATCAGCCCACAGTATGATCTACATAAAACAGACTACATCCTCTCAGCACATAAAGCATGTTGTCTCCTGTTCATGCATGTTATCTTTCAATTTACATTTTATGCAGATTTGCCTAGCTCTATGATCTCCGATCAATTTTCTGGCTTAAAAGCATGTTTTAAACACTTCCAGCCCCTTTTCAGGCTTCAGCATTTTCATCTGCAGATGAAAATGCTGCTGGCTGAGGCTGCAACTAGGAGGTGGCATGTACCGAGTAGGGGGAAAATCCTTGTCTATGTGACACAAAGAACAGCCATTTGCTAGGAGAAATCCTGTTCAGAAACAGTTCTTAATGAGAATCAATATGCTAGCACTATTGTTTATATAATTTTACATTGTTCATACTACTTTTTGTACCTTTTACATTAACTAAGAGTATATATAAACAATAAATTACAGAATTACTATATTTATTTGGAAATATCTGTATTTTTTTTATTATATTGTCAGTCTCAATCATGCCTATAATTTTTTCATACTTGAACTCTGTAATTCCAGAGCCAAAAAACAGTCTCTTTCCTAAAGTGCTTTTAACTGAGTACACCACTTGATATCTGGCTAGTTCAATAAAGTAGGCAACACAGAGAAATATATTTCAAAACATACCTATGATGGGCTGTATTATTAATACCATTTAACAAAAAGCAAACTGAGACACAAGCTATCATATACTAATATTTTCACAGTATTCCATTAATCTGGAGTCTGGAATTATGCCATCTTCTTATATCTGGCCAATTACTGTCTCAGGGCTATAACTTCTCTATCACTTCAGGCAGCAGCCTGTGCTTCTGGTGCTTAAGATCTTGAGATTACTCTCAAGTAACAAATGATGGAATACGTACACACAGTTCAGTTCTCCCTTTGACTTTACCTGGACCGGGAGATGCTATGGCTCCCAGATATTAGGCTCTTTGTTTTTCAGCTTCAGCAAGAGAGAAGAGAGGCATCCTGCTTTAATAAGAGTTTTTAACATTTCATTCGGAAGTATTTTCTGACTTTCACAAGCCTACAGAAAAGACAAGGCTCTTGACATGCACCTTGTGCTTTAATCACAAGAACATCCTTAATTAGAGGCAAATTCTGACACTGAGTCAATTAGATCACTTGTGGAATAAGGTAGTCCTCAGTGAGAGTGACAGTGGCAAAATCTGGTCCTTGATAAATGAAAGGCAATGCTGAGTACCTCCCTAGGACTTTGATGAGAATGCACAGTAGCTCTCTTGTCTAAAAGTCTGAAGCTTTCCTGACTTCTCTTATGAAAGTAAAGCATTTCTAAATATGTTCTATTATTATTATTTATTTAAAAATACAGTAAAATATTAATTTTTCTTTTTATTCTTATTTGAAATGAAAAAAAAACATTCACGTTTCTGATACTAATTGGTTGTGATTTTCAAAGCTGCAGAAGTACTGAAGGAGTGGAATTAAAAAATCTTATCTTTCATTCATTCACTCACATGGCACTCACCATTGCTGCAGTTCTCCCAGGAGTTCCTTTTCCTACCTATAGCTTTGAATTATGTCACCCCCTCTGTTATAACACCACATCTTTCTATATATGAGAGGACTGCTGTTCATTTCTCATCTTTATTGTGTTTTGTGTGTTTATTTGTTTCCCAAAATACCCCTTTCCATATTTCTTGTTACCACTGGAACACACTTGTGATAATAGGGCTGATTCTTTTGTCAGTGCATGGGATTTACTAAATCACCGTGCATCTCAAATGCTGCTAGGAAGTTATAGAATTTCTACAAGGCATACTAGAAGGTCATTTATTTTCTGTGTTTTAACCTTTTAGAGCCAGTACATTGATTCAGAGTAAAAATGCAGTAAATATTTTTAGGATAAGGAAATACCCCCATTTATCATTGATAAATTTCAAAATTCAACATTTCAGCTTTCTCAGATCTATGGTTAATATTATGCATCCCTTCTGCTGAAGCAGTCACTGCAGATCGCTCAGAAGCTTATCACTCTCCAGCTGCAAGCTGACAATTTATTCAGTTGAAGATTGTATGTCACCAATGAACGTTCTGATCACTTGTAAAAGGTAGTGCTCTAACTTTAACAATTGCATAAGCTCTGGACGGGTCTTCTGGCTACAAGACATTTTCTTGCAAGCGGCAAAAGTTCCCAAGACTACACAAAAAAGAAGAGATCAGTGGAGATACTGTAGTGATTGTTCATACACTGGGAAGAAATGCTTCCTCTGGAGTGGAAAGAAGGCATAAGGGGCCAAAATCATAATGAAGACATGGAGTTATAACAGGAATAAATTTAGCTCCATGAGTTTAGATGAGCAGCCTGGACAAAATGGTACGTGACAGCTCTTTGGAGACAGGTTTTCCTCTGAGTCTGTACTGCCACTTTAGCACTACATGTTTTTCTTAGCCCTAATCATATGCAGTGCAAGAAAGAAAAGAAACTCAGCTGCTTCTAAGTGCTGAAAAAGACAGTAGCTTTAGAGATTCAGATGAATGGGTAAATGGTTGGATGGACAGAGACTAAAATCCTACCAAATAACCTCCTTTCAATTTCGGCTGGCCAATTTTCTGATACTTTTTCTCAATAGGTTAAAGAGAAGCACATGGCTGCAATACCTGGGAAAAGTCAGGCTCAATATCATGGTGTTCTGACATTGACTGAATCTCTTATCCAAGACAGTCAAGATTCTTCACCTTTTGAAAATGAAAGACACAGTCAAGAAAAGTTTCTCCTTTTTCCATTACGTCAAGGCTCCAAACTAAAGTGAATGACAGATCATCTTAGTTAACCAACATACTGAGCTGTTGTCATTCTAAAAATATTTTATCAAGGGTTAGGGAAATCATGTAGACTGAAGAAAATAAAAATAGCAACTGTTTTCAAATATAGAAAGATTGTTGTTTACAACAATTATCATTGAAAGATCTAATTAGTTTATTCAATTAGAATTCTGAATTGACACTAAAATAGAATTAAAAAATCTTCCAAAATGATATTTTTAAAAAGTCTCTAATCATCCAACCAACAACAGAACAACAGTCATTAAATATAAGAACTTTATTGTAATAATGAGTACCTCATTAGAGGTTTCCTTTTTGCTGACAACATTCTGCTAGTATTTTTACAATGCAATTCAATTTTAAGCAACAAAAGTGGTACCTCTGGATATTTTTTCAATAATCAAATGCCACTAATATAGGTAAAAATATTCAGATTTTTCTAACATGCTTTTTGGTTTTTCATTTGTAAGTGACTTCCAGATAGCATTTTAGACATTTGTCCTCTAAATATTGGAAGCTGGGGCCAATAAGGTGGTAGAGAAACAACTACTTTGATTTAGCCTTGCAATTTACTTTTGGGCACAAAAATATTGCGATACCTTTAATATATGCAAATTGCATGAACATGGAGCATAGGCCTGAGTTCTTTGAAAAATTCCTCCTTAATCTGTTAGACAACCTCAGTTGGGTATTTGGATAAAGCAGAAAAATTAATGGATGAAGGGAAAGCGGCCGATGTAATGTATTTGGATTTTAGAAAAACATTTGATACAGTGTCTGACAAAACCTTACTTGAAAACTTAATTGAAGTTGGCTTGGAGAAGAACAGTGTTATGTGGATTGAAAACAAACATTAATGGATAAATGGGTAAACAAGACTACAAAGAAAGGGTAATGATAAACCACAGTGTAATGATTGAGGAGTGGTGCCTACCGGGGCACCAGAGGGATCAGCCTTTGGTCTTATGTAACGTCTTTATTAACGATCTCAAATACAGAGTAAGCAACATATTGACAAAATTAGTGGCTGATACTAAATGTGTAGGAGATGTAAAGGAGAGGAATAAAGATTTAGATTAATTAATTATAGCAGCATGAATAAAGTGTAAAGAAAAGAAATTTCCAATCATTTCAATGTACAGCACTACAGCGGCATACAAGAAATGCAGTTGGGAAATAATCTGTGGCATAGAAGATCTTCTGAGAAATGATCTGTATATATAAGTAAAGCCTTGAAGTAGTGGTTTTTCATGGTTTGGGTCAGACCAGCCACTGAAATGAACAACAGGTGCTCTCCCCCACCTCTCTCTCCAAGACAAGGATGGAGAGAGAGGAAGATAATAAATAAAAAAAAAAAAACCAACAAAAAACTAAACTACTATCTAAAGTTAAGCTTAAGCTACTTTAATGAAAATATTAATTAAAGAATTTTAAAATAAGAAGTATACACAATATATCCAAATATATAGAAAACCATATCAAGCTCCCAGCATGACAATCATGTTACCAGCAAGCACAGGGAAAGCCCCAGACTGAATTTTACAATGAATGGGAACTGGATTCCAGATCTGGATTCAGGAACACACAGATCAGGATCAAAGGCAGTCAAACAGAGTCCTTCTCAGATGCTGGCCATTGAAGAAAGAGATTGACCTTTTGATGCCTCAGCTTTTATACTGAGCACGATGCCCATGGGATGGAATACCCCTTTGGTCAGTTTTGGGTCTCCTCTCCTCTCTGCTTCTCCCTGCAGGTGTAACCCGTCTACGTTTTTGCACTTCCATTCCTCCAACAGTTTGCTGACCTTCTTTGTTACAGCAATAAGTATAAACAAGATCCTTTCTGCATACCATTCCTTGCATAAATTATAAATAATCAGGTCTTATGACTCTGGGAGTGGAATACAGTCTTAAAAACACACCGGTAATTCCTGAAAGTTCAGTTAGGTAGAAGAGGCTTAGCTAAAAACACAAAATTGGTTCTGTTTTACCTCAAACCGGGACATAGTTGACAATTAAAAATGAATATAAGCTCTACTCACAACATAGACAAGGATAAAGTCAAGTGTGGGCAAAAGATGCAGAAAAACCATTTCATAGGGTGTCATATAATTACATGGTCTTACATAACTGTGGTCTTCCACACAAATGGAATTATTGTGTACTGTCCAGGACGACTGATAAGAAAGCATACCATCTGGAGCAACAATCAAATAAATTATCAGAAGGGAACTGTATGGAAAACAGGAAAGTCTAAAACTTACTTGATATTTAAGAATATTTTGCTATAACTGAAAACAACAGGGTAAGGCTGAAAGGAGTGCATAAACTGAACAAGATAAGACAATATTCTTTAATTACATTAAGTCTGACGAGTAGAATTGTTGTTGTAGGGGAATGATGTAGCGAACATGCCTGGATAGTTTTGGCAATAAAAGTTGTATCTGACTTCCCTTGAGATGGCAGAAAAGGTTTTCTGACCTGACACATGTCCAATAGTTAAGTTACACTCCACACACCTGATGCACCACAAGTGGGGTTGAATCCTTCACAGCTGTTAAGCTACAGTAATTTAGAACATATGCAAGCAGGGGCCCTGTCTCTCTGGGGGTTTGCTCAATGATAGAAGTGCTAGGGCTGGGGAGGTGGGAAACAAAAAGGAAGGTCAACAGCATCTGGAAACTTTTGTTATCCTCTAGGGAGATCGGGCAGTTCAAATGCCCAAAGTAAGGTTTGGAATTTTGATTTATGTCTCCCTGTACCAGCTTTGATGAATTTGGTGCAACATTACATTGCAAAGGGTGTCTGGGAAATTCTCTGACTATCATGTGAGGTGTCAACATGTATGTAGAGGTGTTATGTAAAGTCTAGTACGACTATGGTAATCAGATGTATCAAGTGACAAGCTGCTCACAAAGTCTTGGAACCCGAGAGCATTACACATGGGGATGCACCTGGATTAAGAAGCAGACGGTCCCTGCACAGGGTCAGAGGAGGCAGAATCAGCCTCCTCCAGCCAGTGCTGCCCTAGCTGAATGGCTGCCCAGGGATCATTGGCCAGAGCTTCTTGGAGAATCAGCTGTGGTGCACTGGCAAAGGCAACAAGCTGAGGCAGTGAGACCATACCGCTGTGGCAAACGCTTTGAGACTCATGGTGCATCAGAAAGGCAAAATGACTCCTCATATGTAAGAGAAGCTGGCCCTTCTGGGAGACACAAAAAAGCAGACATAGGTAGGATCTGGTGCCATTTCCTAGCCTTTCTAGGGAAGGAATCAGACATTTTATTCAACATTTCAGTAGAAAAGGCCACATGTCTGTGCCCACTAGGCGCTGTATAATCCTCTGGGACTCTGAGGCCAAAAGGAGATTGGTATTATGACAGGTTTCAACAAAAGTGATAGCAACAGTAATAAATTTAGTCTGTGAGGAAAATTCAGTTTTGTACAGACACTGTGTGGCGATAACCTTGCTGTGTACAACTTGGTAGAGGACACTGTAGAGTCAGCAGAGCACTTCCTTTCTGCCTCTGCCTGGGATCACATTTTAAACCAGATTTGTTCCCTGTACTGATGTGTAGGGGTTTCCGACTACTGTATATGGAACAGGTGAGAACAGATCTCGTGCCATCTCAGCAAGATAAGGGTCTACCAGAAAACCAACATTAAAAGCAACCATAAATTGTGAGAGCACTGCATGAGCAACACATGATATTTGTACAGTTGTTCTTTCTGCCCAAAGGGTCCTAGAGTATTTTATTCCCTCATCTGACACTGAAACGCAGCCACCTCTGGGGTGGAAGCCAGCAGCCATTCAGCATCAGGGACAGTGCCATATTTAAGCAAGATAAATGCACAGAAGAAAGACCATCTGTTAACATGCCAGTCAATTTGTAGATACAAGTAGATCCATAGCAAGTTGTGACAAAACCATGTGCCAGAGCCCCCTCCAATATTTCTAGCAGAGTACAGGCAAGCATAAGGAAGTCATTTGTGTACGCCCTAGTGGTGCTGTCAGCCTGCCTGGGAGGACTCCACAGTCTGTGATATCCCTATTCCCCCTCCAGGACAAGGGACTGAGCAGATTTAATGTTATCAGTCAATGGCTCCCCCATATAAGGGCATGAAGGTAGGCATGACAACTTTTGCGCTCAGATCTAGGCAGTGGCTTTTGCCAAAGTCTTGAGCCAAAGCTCCTCCGGAGGAGTGCCCAGAAACGTTTGGCTCTAAAACCAAGCTGAATGATCTCTAAGTGCCAAGTTGTAGAAGCCTCATGGAGTCTCTGTGGCCAAAACCGTGGAAAAGGAAATTTGCTCTGAATAGAGCCCTTATAGATCAAACATTCAGAGTAGACTAAACATCTTTGACAATGAGTCTAAGATTTCATGGCAAGGCAATTTTGCTCAGTAATTTGTTCAGTTCTAAATGCTTTTAGTTCTCTAAGTTCATTTCTCACTAAATTATTTTCTCCGGACAGTTCGTTTGAACATAATAAGGCATCCAAGCCTCAACTACAGCAGGACCTTTGCAGCACAAGTGCATGTGTTATAATACCTTATTTTCCGTCATGGAGATTTAATCAAATTCACTGAAATGATGGACTGTAATAGAGATTTTTCAATAATGTATGTTAAAAAGGTCCTTATGTAATGACTTAGAAGTAGGGAGTGTAAAGATGATAGTGCGTTTCAGCATACAATATGCTATGAAGGATTGGCTAAACTACTGGGAAGCCCACACAGGTCTCTACTACCCTCAACACTTGTGCGTCATTATTGTCTTGTTTGCTTCTCTGATAAATTCAGTAAACTGGGGTGCAGTACATCATGCAGCAATGCCGTATATCATTCCATTCTCTAAAAGGAACATAAAACAACCATTGATTGCAAACAGGCTCTTTTAAAGATTCGCTACACTGTTTGGCATTTCCAAATGTTTTTATGTTGGCAAGCTATTATAATAACTCATATGGGATCAAAATGCACATAACTTATTCCAAAGTATTCCACATGCTAATTAAGTAAACAGAAGTGCACTTGTCCCTACCTCCCCCATCAAAAGTGAGTATGCTTATTTTCCAGAACATTATTTCATTTCAACTTCTTGTCTTTATGTATCATTCTACACCTTTCCCCACCTCCAGCATTCATATTCCTGCTCACTGACTCTCTTGTTACTGTCTCTGCCTTTTCATATATCTAAAATATTAAAGTGAAGCAAGGTAATGAGTCACTTTTTATCTCTCCAAGGAGCAGAGAGGAAGATGACACATTATTCACTGATCTTACTAAGAAAAGTACAGTATATGTGGAGGATTTTTTTTGTTTTTATTTAATCTGTACTTTATCAACACTGCATTGCACGAGTCATCTTCATTCTCTGAAAAAGAAAAGAGCAAAGCAAAGGCAGGTGAAAGAAGCACTAACAATCATACCAATTACAGCACTTTTCCAGTACAGGGCACTGGGTACTTTAACACAGTTTGAAGACAGCCATGTAAAAAAGAAAAGAATGTTTGATATGTATTAATTTCAAGCAAAATAAGATTTTCCTCATGTCCATATGTGCAAGTCCCATTAGAATTAATCATCTGCATAAACCAAGAGAAGAGCAGACCTCTTAGAGTTAATTTTATCTTCACATTTGAAGTCAGAACTACAATCTGCCATTAGCGTGGTCATGGCTTACGTCTTTTTGCAGAGAACAGGCACCACTAATATCTTTAAAGAGCATGAATGTGAAGGGGGCAGGGGGAGGGGAGACAAAGAGTGGAGTCTGGCACAAGTGAAATGTTGGGACTAGGGACAAGAAACCAGTCCCACTAAGGAATTCTCAAAGGAGTTCACCTGGGTGAAAATGGTCTTTGAGGTACAAATCGTTCACACCCCAACTTGTGGCTATAATCACTTGTGCCAGGGGAACAGCCAAAACCAGCTGCTCCACATTGTCTCATTAGATCTGCCATTTTACACACAGCAGCCAAAGACAAAACAGGCAGTTGCTTGGCAGAAGCCTGGGGCTGCTTGGCACTACAGCAGAAGCACGCTCTTAGCTCTGGCTGTGGCCAACCCCAGGCACAGAGCAAAGGAGAAAGAGAGAAGGAGGAGGAGACAGCAGCCCACAGGCAGGGCCAAGCTTCATTATTGCAACAAGATTTACAGGTTGTAGGCTAGCATTCTAAGCAGGTAACGTCGTCTGCAATGATAGAGACATGCTCCTTATCTGAATCTCTCAGGAGCAGTGTGAGGTCTGGAGAGCCATAAGTGAAGGGAATCATGTCATATCCATGCTACTTTTGAGTCTGGCAGTGGTCTCCCATCTCTGGGTGTTTTTGTGAAAACAGAGAGTTAGCGAGCCAGCCTTCCAGTGCTTTGTAGCATAGCAAAGGACTTTGAGTGCCATTATTGAAAGATAAGCTACAATCACTGCAAGCTCCAGCTCAGACACCTACCATGATTAAGTTCCATAGTGATGATACATTTCCCTTTGTCGTGGCTCTTTCGAGCTGCATTTCTCCAAAACAACCATTGTAAAGGAAGGTAGAAAACAGTTTAAGAGGAAAGCCCTATTATTGTACAGATTGTTTTTCTCTTGCAGTGTGTGTTACAAATGTGGAATCACAATAAACAGGGCTGGCTATGAATCTTCCACTTTAAGATGATAAGGTACCAGCTTGCTGATACAGCATAACTTTAGTAGTCTCCTATTTATCTGCATTGGAGGAGACAATATTAATCCCTTCAAAATAGTAACTCATAACTCCCACTTCAGATCCCTGTGGTCCCTCAAAGGGAAGTCACAAAAATGTAAACCCTGTTAAAAGAATGAATGCTTTCTTTAAAGAAAGTGGAGTTATAAGTTTTTTCTTTACTGCCTTGCCATCTTCTCTATTTTCCCGAGGCAACTGTTAATGACTATAAAACCACTCACAGCTTCTGGACAATCTGGACAGCATCCACATGCACTAGAATGAAAAGCATAAATGTTTCGATTTGGATACCTGAAATTTGTCTTCTTCCTTCAAGACTTTTACTTGGTCATTGTGGCAAATATTGCAGCATCTCTGACATGGATCAGCAGACTGCTCTGTGCAGTAGAGCTGTTACAGTCAGGATGGTGAGGCTGGATGCCAGCCAGCTCCACCAGGAGCAGTAGGCTTGGTTCAGTCCCCTAGCCTACACAGAAAAGACTTTTATTCTCAAATCTGCCCACTGCTTGCCCAGTTAGTTCACTTTTTCCAATGAAGGTTTTATAAGTGCAATGCACTAAACTTAGCTGTATGCTCAACCTTCCTCAGTCATCCTAGGACACAATAAACTTTGGTTCACCATACCCATCTAAGTCTTAATCTCAGAGCTGAAAGCTGAAGCACTTGCCAAGGCCTTCCTTCTGCAGGCTTAAGGAGTACCACTTTGAAATGAGCTAAAAAATATGCAAGTAAGCATTTGACTCTCAGCAGCGATTTGGACAATCTGCATCAAACTGCAGAATGCCCACACTGTATCTTGACATTTCTGAGGAGAAAATTCAGGTCTCCGAGTATTTTGCCAGACCACTGGTGGCTTGTGGAAGACATGTTTATACAAGAAATTATGAAAAGTTCACAATGTTGTCTGAAAGAAAAAAAAAACAAACCTTCAAGGGTGCAGCTCTTGTTACAGGAGAGAAGCTAAAGAAGAATTGTAGTTTGCAGCATGTATCTTTAATTTTATGCTATCCCTTTGAATATGTTCAGGTTTTGGAAGTTCCTCATTCTTAAATGAAAACATATTCAAAACTTACTCTTCTTAAGACATTTATTTTCCTTTCCATTGCTGAGTAGGGAAAAAAAAAAAAAAAAAGAGGAAAAGAACACGAAATACATTCGTGTCTAAACCAGACTCCTCATCCTCACAGTGAAGGCAAGTTGGAGACACTGGGACACTACAAAAAATGTCAAGTATTAAGCAGCAAAGTGGGTTTCCCCCCACTATTGTTTTAAGGTCTTTTTTCCCTCTCACAATACTAAACTAACTCTTACAACTAACCTCACAGGATTTCAGGCCAAAACAGCGTAGTCCAAGCATCCCAGCAGCATTGAATGAAAATCTGCATACCCCTTACAGGTATGGAAAGTAACACCATTCCTTGAGAGAGCAAGTACACCACTATATTCAAAAGTCTGCGTACAGTATGGACAGGGAGGACGTATAGGAAAAAAACACACTTTGAGGCTAGTGGAACACAACCTTCTTCTCCGCCGTTTCCTTCTCCTGGCATCAGGGTGGATGTAATTCTTCTCATGCATTATTGATAGGCCCAAAAGCCTGCCAAGCTAGCCTGCTTTTTTTGTGACAGACAAAGGAGGGTACACGGATGGCACCTCTCACTGCTCGGGGCTCTGCTTTCATTAAGAACATTTTCTGCCTGTTCTCCAAGGGCACCCTCTGTCAGAGACTGCCACGCAATAAAAAAAAATATGGCTTTGAAGTCCAGTGAATAGAAACAAAATGAATTAGCGTTCAGGTGTTCGTGCAACCTGATTACAAAGGCCCAATTCAGTGGCGTCCTTCACACCTTTTCACTTGTCCCTGCATAATCTCGACACATCATTTAGGCTCTGTGCCTTTCTAGTCCCCCTCCTCCCTGCTCCCCCCCATCCCTTTATTTCCTAATGCTTGCAGGTCCTCCAGGAAGACACAAGCACTTACAGTTGTTGAGTGATTAAATATTTATAATCAGGGCAATGAGTGAGGTGTTGAATAATAAATGCTAAGGTTGAGGCGGCCTTAGATAATTTCTGCAGATTTCTTCATCCACTGCTTCTTTGATTCTAAGGCAAAATCCTTTTAATTAACAAAAACTTTTTTTCTTTTCTTTCCTTCTTCTTCTTCCTCTTCTTCTTTTTTAGCAGCTGTGACAAGCGATAGTCCTTTATCACCGTTTTGTTCATGAACCTTAACCCTGAGACAGTACTAGAGCTGTCATTAAAACCTTAGATAGACATGCATAAAATTTGCATAGGTTGTTGCTTTCTCACATTCCAGTTTGGCTTTTGTATATATAAAACATATATAAATAAATGTATTTTCCCACATTCACTCAAACTCTTCTACATCAACTAGTATTTAGCCAAGAAAGGAAAGTCTGTAATAAATGGTCAGTCAACTATTAGGGACAGTTATAGCATGTTGTGATAGGGATGATGAGTGATTTAGATAAAGCTTTTCTATAGAACTTCAATTGTAGATAACACTGCACTTTACAGAACAGACAGAAGAGCTAGATTATCCACAGGCTTCTCTTAATTCAAAACTAGCAATAAATTTAGTTGTAATATCTCTCTTTGTCTTCCTTAATCTCCCTAACCAATGGCATTGGAGCTGGGAAATTTTTGATTTTTTTTTTCTAAGTAATCTTTTTTTTAAAAAAAAAATCTGCCTCTGGAGTCATGTGAGAATTTCAGTTTGGGGGAAAAAGAGTTATCCTTCTCTAAGAAATATTTCCAGCACTAGCGGTGTAGACAAAAAGTCTGTAAAAGTGATGCCTCATGAGATCAGAAGTCCTGCAGCAAGTAAGAATCATTTTCCTTCCCCCCTCTCTTTCCAGTTGTATTCACTCTCATGACTATGCAGGAGGCTGGTTTGTCATTTCTGAATGCTGGATCTGGCTAAGAACTGCTAGTAAAACACAAAGTAAAATACAAGACAAAATCTCCAGGGTTTGGAGAGACCAACAAGAAATGACTGGAAGCAGAAAAAATGTATTCAGCAATAGAACTTGGATAAACAGTAAAAAGACATCTGACAGTTAAGAGCTTTGAAGTGTTTCAGTCTCAAAGATGACTTAACTTGGAGCAAAAAACTCACAGGGAAGCATTAGGAACCCCATATGTCTCCAGGGACCTCACTCTGATGGTCATATCACTAACTCCTCTCAAAATGGATGTTACCATATTTCTCCATGTGACCACAAAGTTTTGAACCTTGGTAAATAAATGTTGTGTAGTATTTTTGAGTTCTTCAAATCAGAAAGGAATAGAAAGGAAAACATGGAATCATAGGATTGTCTAGGTTGGAAGGGACCTTTGAGATCATCTAGTCCAACCATCAACCTAACCTTCATAAAAAAAAACAATTAATCCATGTTACTGAGAGCTATGTCGACCTGTGTTAAATCTCCAGAGACGGTGCCTCAACCACTTCCCTGGGCAGCCCATTCCAATGCTTAATAACGCTTTCAGTGTAGAAATTTTTCCTGATATCCAATCTGAACCTCCCCTGGCACAACTTGAGGTGATTTCCTCTTGCCTTATTGCCTGTGACTTGAAAGAAGAGACGAACCCCCACCTCTCTATGTCCTCCTTTCACGTAGTTTTAGAGAGTGAAAAAGTCTTCCCTCAGCCTCCTTTTCTCCAGGCTGAAAAATCCCAGCTCCCTCAGCCTCTCTTCATAAGGCTTACTCTCCAGACCTCTCACCAGCTTCACTGCCGTTCTTTTCCACACTTTGCCACAACTCCATGGCTACCTGCTCTGCCAAGGTCCTCCTCACAGGCTGCGGTGTGGATATCTGCTTCACCACAGAGCACCATCACCTCTACCTCCACCTCTACTTCTACCTCCACTTCCACCTCCACACTTTGGTATTCCATCTGCTGTTTCTCATTCTTTTTGTTCCCTGTTCTTCCTCCCTCTGTGCAGTGTTTGCTACCCTTTCTTAAATATGTTTTCCCAGATGGTGATGCCACCATCTTGGCTAAGGAGTTCAGCTGTGTCCACTGGTGGGGCTGTTGGAGCAGGCCGGAACTGGCTGGAACTGGCTGTGTCTGGCATGGGGCAGGCCCAGTCTCTCCTCACAAAGGCCTCATTGACAGCACTTGGGGATGGACACCCAAAACCAAGCTAAAAAATTAGCAATAAATTACATTTTGAGAAACCTGTGATCTAACATTTTGTAGGTGGACTCTGATGAGGAATATTTCTACTGATATATTCCACTGTTTGACTCTTCAGATATAAACACAGATCAAGAGAAATTAAGTTGTCCACTTAAGCTCACTTATTGAAATACCAAAGGGAATAGGGGGCTGTGCTTAAATCAAAACATCATCACACTGGTTATTCGCTCTGTAATGCAAACAATACTGCTGTTCTGGTCATATTATCTCATCATATTACCTATCATTATATCAGATAATTTGAAATAATGTGACATCCAAAAGAAAGCAGGAGTTGGATTTGGTATTTCAAGGAGGAAAATGGTGACATCCTGGCAGACTAAAAAGGTGATCATGAATAAAAATATTTGCTCTCTTTTTTTGGTGTACAGCTCTGAACACCAGTACAGTGTGCAACAACAAAAGCAGCAAGCTGAGCTTTCTGGAGGAATTTTTTCTTGTTCTTGTTGCTGAACACTGATTATGTTGTAATCTTCTCCTCCTACCCAGCTTTAAGCTGCATGGCTACTTCATCCTCCTGTTGCACCTCACCAGGCTTCAAAACCTCAGTCCTTAGCAACTTCACATCATAAGTCTTTAATCATGTGCATGGACCCATTCATGTCCCGAAAGAAAGGGGTGGGACAAAAGGATCCTGTATGAAGAAGAAGTTTCCAGAAAACAATTCAGACTGTAAACTCTCTAGAGCATCATGCAACTTGGTAGTAATCTCTATAGCTTATATTCTTGTAATATTGTGACCCTAGTTGCCACAAAACTAATGTGTTCAAAATAATTTATTTTCTCACACTTTATTGGTATTTGAAGAGGTGAAAAAGAAAGCAACCCTAAATTATTTCCTTTGAGTTAATTTAAGCCTTCAGTTAAACAAACCTTTGTATTCTTCTAGTCTTCTACTCCTTTTTCATAGTATTTTCTATTTCCAGAACCAGGTACTTTCAATTCTGGATCAAATAGCTGTTAAATTCTGTAAACCCACCAGTTTCAGCAAATTTGCTTGTGCTTTTCAGTACTTACTAGAGATCAAAGGGAAGTACTAAGGACAAACCTCCCATGTACACTTTAGCCCTTTATACCACCTATCTGTATCTTGATCTGGATAAGACACCGCAGAGTTTAGGCTGTGTTGCTCTGGCAGAAAGATGGAAACAGACAACAAGGTCCACAAGATATATCCCCCCCTCAAAGGAGACAGTACAGAACAGCTAGAACTTTCAACTACAGCAAGATCTTAGTTCTCTGCCTCATTCAGCCACTGATTTAACTGGAAAGTAGTTAAACAACTTATTCCTACTCCACTACCCTTATAAATTTCTGGAGCAGAAGCTGCCACTTCACATGTATCTCCTACCAGCAAAGGTCAGATCTCAGGGCTTTTCAGAGACATTATAATAAAAAAAAAATCATTAATATTAACAATAATAGTAATGGTAACAGTAATAAAGGTAAATTCCACAGGAAAAAAAGGCATTTAGAAATTTGTTGTAAACATCTCAAATTCAAGAGCAATCCCCAGATTTATTAACATATCACTTTATGAAAAGAAAATGAATCCAGATGCATAAATAGGTTATGTCAGGGTCTCAACACACAGTCTGCATAAATACATGACTCCTAATGATATTAATTCATGTAATACTTCACGCTCCTCAGTTTCCCTTTGCCAAGTTCATCTTTACACAAGATTTCAGGCACCCTGAGATTGTGCATTACAGAGGTAATGCAGCGTGCATGCCACAACTAGAGCAATGGATGGTAAAAGGTTACTTAGAATTGCCTCCTAATTTTGTTTCCTCTCCCCACCAAGGGGTAATTGCTAAACCACCAACAGCTAAATAGATTTATCAGCAGATGCCAAGGCCACCAGTAAGTTTTGGGCACGTCTTTCCCAGTAGGGGCCACTACAGAGCATTAAATAGGAAGACTGGGAAGAGAAAATGAGTACAGTGTAACAGAAGGAACCAGGTAAATATGAAAAATGTTTCACTGGAAGATTAATCCTTCTTGTAGTCCACTGTTAAAGTAATAAAAGGTTTATGATTCATTTCTTACATTATAATGGAGGAGGCAATTAGTAATTACTGGATTTATAGTATTTGTTGTGTTAACTCAGCCAATAAAATACACAGCAAAACTGTTTTTCTGAAGCACATTCATTGCAAAGTAATGTTCTTGAAGCATTAAAAATGCAATCTAGTGCACTGCACTTCATGTGTTATTACAGAAAGAAGGATGGTTCTCCAATGTACACTGATGTATTAAGAACTCAAATATTTTCTTCATTTTTTCTATGCATTTTTTTTCCAAAGAAAGGTTAAACAATCTAACTCTAGTAATAAGTTTTAGCACAAAATTCACAGCTGCTTAACATCTATTGTTAAAAAAAGCTAAGCACACTATCTCAATCAAACTACCACATCTTTCCCCTTAACATGCAATCAAGTTTGGGTCTTCTCTTGCCATGGGGGAAAGGCCAGACTCACACAGCCTTCACTGGCTAATGCCATAACCTTCTTATCTGCCCTAAAAATACTTTTTACTTCCACTGAAGTACTTCATTAAAATATTATTTGCTTCAGCAGTATTTTTCTCCTGCTGTGAATCAGAATTCCATTATTATACATTGTTCAATTTCAAGTAAAGGTTTACGTTCTGGCACTGCTACAAAGTAAATTTTATATGAAAACTGCTCTTAATATATAGGAAAAATTTTAACCTGAATTAACAAAAAAATGAAAGCATTATTTCTGTTACATTTTGTATTTCACCTACATGTGTCTTGGAGCTGAAGAGCTAGAAAAATAATTGATTTATAATGTATTCATGTTCAGTTATTGGGCTGCTGTCCATAAGCTAAATTAAACATGTAGAATAATAGAAAGCACATGACTTCCCATCCAGAAAACACAATCATCTTTCACTTTAGCCAAAGGAAAATGTAGAATAAACACAACTCATCTAGAAGGACCCTACAGCCAGGGAGGGAGAATGGAAGGGAAAGAGGAAGGAGAGAGGTGAAGTCTGAGGAAACCCCTCTAAGTTAAGTGAGGCATTTCTGTAAATCATGGCTATAGGCATAACGTCCATGAAATTCAAGGTTACCTGTTCCCCTGCTAATGAATGTTCCTATTCCGTAGTTTTCATTTGCAAAAATAAGATTGATTTTCCCTCCACTGAAAAAAACTGGCCACATAGTCCTCAATCATCAAAGCAGAAACAGTCCCATAACGCAATTTCCTTCTAAAAGTTCCTAAAACTGAACTCAGACTTATACTGTCATGTGTAGCACTCCTCACGGCTTCCTCGAAAACCATTTCCCCATCTGAATATGTAACTGTCAAACCAAAACATGAAGCAGTCAATCTTGTCAACTGTTTCTAGTCAAAAAGGTTTCTGACAGGGCAAATTTATTATTCTTAGAAGTAAATTTCTTCTATGGAATTAAGCTCGCTAGAGTAGAAGCTGCTGGAAAATTCAAAATTGTTAAAATTATTGAAGTAAAATCTCTTTATTCACCTGAACATTTTTCTGACCCTATTATTTTCAGAATTTTGATTGGTAATATTGATTTCCAGTCTCTGTGTGAAAAAAAAAAACAACCCAACAAAAAAAAAACAAAACCAACAAACAACTATAACCAGAATTTTCTGGGGAAGACAACAAAAGCTTACATCATCCAACACCAATGACGGATCTACTGCAAATGCATTATTTTTTGCATCAAACAAACCCTTGTAGAACTGACATGTAAAAACCTCCAAAAAATAAGTCATATAGCACATTCTTTATCACCGCTTCCTTAATATGGTTTCAAACCTGAAAAAGAGTCTATGTGCCTTAAACCTTGTTATTTTAGCAACCGTTATCAGTTGATCTAATAAAAGATGATGACTCTACAAACCTTCTCTTTAAAAACTTTTTACACAGTCTAGCTAGAGACAGAGAGGGAAAAATTAAGTTCACAAGCCTTGCTTGTGAGGTCCCATCGAAAGGACGATGAGTTTGTCTGGATGCAATATGTAATAAACAACCCTGTGAAAAAAAAGGCAGAAGCTCGCACAGCATCTGCTTTGCAAACTTAAATAACTTGGCCATTTAAGTTGTTTTGTTTGGTCTATTGCATATGGCAAAATGGTCCAATTGATGCACTCACTACCATCAGTATTTCATTTTTAAAAACTAATCTGTTCTCTTCCCTCCCCCTCCCCATGTTGATGGAGGATCAGTTTAATATCTGGATTGCTGGCAGTGCACTTGAGTGCTGGTGAGTCAGCTAGATGGGAATGCTCCCTCTGAGTCAGTGCGGAGCCAGCCTCCCAGCATGGTGCTTGGGGACACTCTGGTGCTTGAGCTGCAATCATTTAGATCAGAGAAAACCAAAGCCCTGAACAGTTGCGGTCACTTGAGATCAGATGAAAAAAACAGAGATATTACGCCAGTATCCTCAGCAAACTCAAAAGCAGACAATAATTGCGTTAGGCCAGATCTGCTCACACTCTGCCAAGAAGCTTGATGAGATAAAGATAGTCTTCTTTGTCTTCTGTCATTAAAGAGTCAAGCTTTTTATTTTTTTATTGAAAGAAACTGTGTAAAAGTTGTATTCCACACAAGAAGTGGTTGCATTGCAGTGCTACAGAAACGATTCTAGTACGTATAAGCTGTAGGTTTCCACATGACAAGGAATAAATCAGTCCTAGCTGTGCTTTTGCATTGATTTCAATGGAGTTTAGAGCAGTCCCAGAGTTTTTAAAGCATCTATAAATCATCTGGGAGAAAATAAAAGACATTTAATCACAAAGGAGTCCTTCTTTCAGAAAAGAACTGCACTACCAATTCTTCCCCTGGTCTGAAAGCTCTTTGCAGCGGGGACCAGATTCTTATTTTGTGTTCACCCAGTGCATAGCACAGTCAGCCCTTCTGGGGTTTGAATGATGCATCTCAACAAACCCATAACAATAGCGATAACCCTGATGACAATGATGTCCACTATAATAAATTCAACACTTTCCAGTAAATAATACATATAATTATTACACTCCATTCCTGTTTATTATTCAAGTATTTTTAGTTTCCCTTAGCAAAAGTTCATGGCACTGACAATGCAGCCAATTAAATACACAAAAATGAACATTTGCAGATTTTCCAGCTGAAAAAGAAAGCTCTGATTCTTTCTTGCTTCAAGAAAGAAAGGGACAGACTGACCTGGAAGACTTTTCTCTTTTTCATTCTGAAATAGTCCAACTCTTGTTGTATCCACCATCCCCCTCATTCACATAGCTGTGCAGTTAGTTGGCAATTTACTGGGGATTCATCATACGCTCAGAGAACCATCTGACAAACAAAATCAATTCAGTGAAAGGGGCAATAATACTAAAATTTCAAAGCAATTCAAGGTGCACAGGTCAGGGAAAAAAAGATGATGGTATTCAAAGTAAAACAAATAAACATTTACTTTAGCACCATATCAAAATGGAAAAGCACATCTCCTGATGTGTGGAGTTCAAATGAAACCCTCCACAAAGTATTTGTTGAGATCCTGACCTGAGAACTCATGTGGCAGGATAGAACTCAGTGCAAAATTAAAAGGAATGAGTTCTCCACCCACCAACTTCAGCAGTGCTGCTAGGCACTGTAATAATTAATTGAGCCTTGATATTTCATCAGCCTTTGATTACAGTGTGGAGCTGAGTGGAACATTTCACACAGAAAGTGAGACAATGTTGCAACGAAGTCAGGAAAAAAAATATCACATTTCCCCCAGCAGAATTTTGTGAACTTTGACATTTGATTTCACTTAGCAGAATGAAGAATTGCATTAGAGTGGAGAAGGGGAGCACACGAGATAGAGAGGGAAAGACAAGGGTCAGGCAGCATACTGTTCTCTAAATGCTTCACATGTTTAATAGTTAATATTTGAAGATATGGGAGAAGATTCTCAGTTTGACCAAAATTTTGGTGCATATAGAGGAAAGACCGCTCAGGGACACAACCAACACTCCCAGGTATTCTGACCCAAACTCCGGACACTAACTCCTAGCCCAGAGAAGCATGAAGGCTGCTCCAAATTTCTCATAATGGTCAAGGCTCCTAACGAAATGTACAGCTGAGCACACAGGTGGAGCAGACACTGAAATATAGCCCTTGACACCCAGTAACATCTTTTGGAGTGAAAGCCTTGCCCAAGGGCAGCTGTGCCTGGGTGTGCTGCCAAGCTGCTTCTCCGCTATGGGGGCTTGTGTGGCAGCTCAGAAGCAGTGAAGGGCTAGTTTATAAAGTGAGCTGAGAAATTATAGTGTTCATTTTTATGACTGCTGACATTCACCTCAGCACTGCTCGAGTCCCTCAGCATCGCGTGGTTTCCCAGGAGGAAGCCATCTTATGCTTGGAGTTTTGCCATCGATTTTAGTGTAAGCTTTAAGGAGTTTTGGATGGGGTTATGTGAAGGGGTCTTTGTACGGATCCTTTGATTTAGGGAATTTCACCATCCCTCAGTAGCATGATCCTGAGGAGGGGCAGGGGGAGAATTTGTTTAAGTATCAGAGAAAAAGAAAACAAACATGTTTTAGTTATTTTTGATTGTGCAAAATCTGTATGTACTTATATAGTGAAATGTCTTAACCTCATATAGCAAAGGTTTTATTCAACAACATGATATAAATGGCTAATTTTGTCCTTTTTGCTAGGACTAGGAGTGCTTTGGATGAAAGTAGATGGGGGGGTACGGGGAGGAAATACTGGGATGTGTGAAATGTAGGAGAGGAAATGTAAGAAGAGAGAAATCAGAACATGACACGTAATAAGGCTACAGAAAGAGCAGCTGATAAAAAAAGATAAGCCTTAAAGAGGAAATTAAAAGAAAACAAGTTATCCACTTGGAATTGATCAAGAAACAAGAGCAAGTATGCCTGTAGTAACATCTCCATTTCCCATTGGCAGTTCCTCCAAGATCCAGGGTGTTCCCTGAGTTCTGGCTGACATCCAGCTTGGGTAATTATATTCTACTTACACAAAATTCCCCTTGCAGTATCAATTGGACACCGCTTTGCATCCCAAACTGTTCTGTGGTGTGGTTATGCCTGCTTCACAGCAGAGATGGCTGCATTTCAGCAGGGAGCAAAGTTATCTTTTTATATAGTTCATATACTATGTTATAAAACACCTGGGACCCTTCTGCATCAAACCTGCTGTACACATTATGTTATCAGTAGTATTCAAGTTATTAGGAGAAATAGTATACAGTCATCATTTATCTACTGAGACAATAAATTCTATGCTAAGTAGGGTCTAAGCTAAATCACAGTGCCATAGTAGTACTCGGATGGAATTGAATGGCACAGTTATAAAAGTAATTGAACAAGCCAGTATGGCTACAGCTGGGAAAAGTAAATCAAAGGCCCAGATCCTCAACTTAAGTAATGTGGACTCATAGAAGCTCAGCTATTTACACCAGTGGGGAATCTGCCTCAAAAAAACAGGCTGGCAAAGAGAGATTGACCATCCTTCCCAAAGTTTTAATGATTTCCGACCCTGCAAGAGCAAGCAGGCAAGTGCTGATGAACTGTATTTTAGCAGTAGCTGAAGACTCAGGGGAGTTTCTGAGGCCAAAAAATTAGAGAAAGGGGAAAAATGCATATGTACACACATAGAGCCACAAATTCAAGGCAAGAGCCAGTGCCAGTGAACGAGCAAAGGGAGATCCAGAACGCAATTAGGGTTGCAGAAATGTTCCACAGCCATCAGCAGCCACAGGTGAAGGAGCCAGAAGAGGGGAATTGTGCTGTTGCCCAGTAGCTTGAAAAGAAACCTGACTTCTTATTAGGTTTTTCTTTTTCTTTTTCCTTTTATTTTTTTTTGTTTGTTTAATGTTTAGATCAAAAGGGCATCAAGTAATGCAATCCATGTGTTACGCAGTGAAGGGTATTAGTATTGGGATGCATGGAAGCCACATGGGAATATCTGCTAAATGAGACTATGCTGAAAACCATTCAGCAGTCTTGCAAAACCCACCGTATGGAGGAGAGTTGACCAGTGCATAATTCAATTCACCTTCGTGAAAGACACTGAGTGACTGAGCTCAGCAGCTTGTGAGGGAGAGACAGGTTTGCTGTACCGGTCTAACCTGTTACGTTTATAATCACTTCCACATCCAGAATTAGGAGATGGAGCATGATAGGTTCCACAATGAAGAGCACAACAGAAAAATGTAACCAATTAGTATGAAAGGAATGCAGAAAAATCAGAGCATTCAGCTTCCAGAATTTCAGGGGAGTGTATTTAAAATAAGGAAAAAAAGGTTTAAGTTAATTTTTGGTAAACTGTTGCTTTCTTGATCATGCTTTTGACGTACTGAACAGCCACTGGCACTTCATTTACTACTTCTTATTGTAGTGTAACATGAAAAGAACTGTATAATGAGAGACAGACATTTTCCAGAGCATGATTTTTCTGCTGAAGAAAGCTCATTTGGACCTGCAAAGTACTCTTATGAGAGAATGGGCCAAATAATCCTTCATCCTTGGTGAATTTACACAGATAAGGAATTGTCAGGGCTCTGTGGAATCCATGATTACAGACAGTTTCAAAAACCTGGTTAAGATGGAGGGGAAAGCTCTAATGTGTCCCAATGTTTGGCATCTTCTAAAGAGGAAGGAAAGTCCACTGAGAAGGTGAAGAGTTTAGCTCCCATTGCAAGCAGTACTGGTGCAAACTTCAGGAGATAGGAAGAATATAAATGAGTCAACTGAAAGTGATTCAAACAGCTAATATCTGAGTGAGGAGAACATGCTGGATACAGAGAGTGATAGATTTAAATGGGAAATGCTGCTGGATAGCAGAATTTCTTTCAAACTAGAAGGAAGTTTTTAAAGTACAACAGCTGTAGCTATTACATACTTGGGAAAAAAAAAAGTCTCTTTTCAGAAACAACTAAAGATAATTGGGAATAAAGCTTAAGAAAATGCCTCAAGGAATATTTTTATTATTATTTTGCACATACTGTGGAATATTTTGTTGAATTACAGAACCACATATCTGAAAATCTTACTGAAGCACCAGAGACAAGACTTAATTCTTTATTGCGGGTCTGCTAATGCTCTTCAGAATTAAGTTAAATTACTGTGTCTTTGAAGCCTCATATTTTTGACAAATGTCTAAGACTTTTTGATCTTTACCATGTATTTCACGCTGGTCCACAAGTGAACTTTGCAAAAAATTAGCTTTTGATTTTGCGCCTTGCATTTTGTCAACTGTATTCTTGTGAGCTTCGGTTTAGCAACTTTAAGCCTGTGCTTCACAGAGGCTAATTAAATTAAATCAACTAAGTGAAAAGGCAGCCTCTCAGGTCTGCAGTAGAACAAGAGCCAATCCCATAGGGATGAAGAAGGGTACAGCAGCAGCATGCAAGCTTCTCCCCTTCCCCGTGGAAGCTCTCCCCAGCACCGTCCAGGAGGCAGTTAGCTGAAACTGGCGTCTGCCATCAATGAACACTGGGCACATGAAAATGAGCCAAAAAGACAACAGAAGGAGAATGGAAGTGCCAATGTCCCCAGTATTTTGGCGCTGAGCGGAAATAAAATCTCCTTTATCTACCTTACTAATTTGTTTGATTAAGGGCATGTGACTTTTTCCCATACGCTTGTGACTGGGGAGAAAGCTGTTGGGAGACGGCTTTTGAAATCATGTGTTCCATTGATTGCAGCTCACAGACTGCGGGCAGAAACTACTGTATTATCTCCTGATTAATAGAATGGCCTCACTATAGGAGAGTCTGCAAAGGTGGATGATCTTAGGGTAATTTCTGCTGGTACGTGCCACAAGGTCGCAATCAGCACACATAATTTGGGGTCATAGTAGTTATCATGTCAGGTAGAGGTGAAAGTTTAGAGACCTCAGGTTCACGGGACTATTTTTTCATACTGCAATATGAGCTCACTGGTTAAGGAAGTTTAGATGCCCAAAACAGTATTAACAATTGAAACTCTAAATTAAAACCTGGATGCATTGAACTCAAAGAAGCAGATAGGTCTGCAGGGAGAATTAATGCATGTTATTAAACTGGTTAATAATATTGTGGCGTGGGGAGAAAAACAAATACTTTTAAGCACACAGGCTCTTCTTCAGAAATAAATTTCATGTCTTTACACTCCTTAATTCCAATGAGAGTTTTACCATTGGCTTATTCATCACTCATATTTAAATTGCAAATAGAGAGGATGTAAAGTTCATCCTAAAGGAAGGGAAATTGCCAACCATTAAAGAAATGTTGAGGTTGTTCTAAATAAAGCTAGGAGTGCTGGAGCGTCTTGACCCAAAGTGGGTGTATAGAGTTCAGAAAAGGCAAGTCACAACACTTTTGTGCATTGGTTTACCCACCTGTTAAACGGGTCTAACAGTCAACCTCAGGAAAACAGGGAGGATTAATTAACGTATCTGATGTTCTCTGAGATTCCAGAGAAGGGAAAGAATACAGTGCAAAGTACTGTTCTGACTTTTGTCATTTTGGTGATCCATCATCCTGCAGCACTGTGGGGACAGGAACTGCTGTCTGATTCAGCAGGCAAACACATGCAAAAGCCGTTGAGATTTGCCTTTGTTGTGGGCTGTCAAATGTGTTTTTATTTTTATTTAATTATCGGCCTTTATTGGGAGTGAGTTCCGATTCTGAGTGCTTTCATGGGACATCAGATGATGAGGTGGTACCAAGGGAAGTGCTGCAAAGTAGGTCAGGTACCACAAATGTAACCAGACAAGTCACTCAGGGGAAGATGAGCTGTTTCAAATAAGTCAGAGACTACAGCCTGGAAGACAGTGATTAAAGCTTAGAAGCCTTTACTGAAGCCACAATATCACAGGCCTGGATCACTACAGCAGTCAGAGAAAGTTGTGCTATTATCGGTTTTCAAGCATTGTGCTAAAATCCTGATTCTGCCAACCTTAGTCACATTGAGAATTATACCTTGCCTGGCAGGGAGACCCATTTCCTGTGTTCACATATGATAATTGAGATCTGAGCATAGAGTAAATAAAAGTATATGAAAGACACCCAGTTAGTACTGTCTGTGTTGGGTAAACTTTGCTGAGGCATTTGAATTTTTATCCAAATTGAGCCCATTTGTTGGATCTTTTGAGGTTCTTACACAGGTGGGACTTAAAATCTTGTCAACTGCCTTAGGCAAAAAAATATGTGCTTGAAATTAGATATCCTCAATATTTGCTGAATTTGAGCTATCGTCCTTCACTCATAAAGGGAAAAATAATCTGGAAGAGATATTAAGATATATATTTAGCTTAACTAAAACAAGGAAGCATTTAAGGGCTACCTGAAACAAACCTGTTCGCATCTGCCTCATTTCACATTCATCTATAATAATAACTGCAAATTGTGTAATTATTGTTCATCTTTACCTGTTCATTTCCTTAAAAGTGAAAGTGTCTTGTATTGTGTTGGTCTGAAAAGGACCATGTTTTATTGGTTGCCTTACCTTACTGCTGATCTTGTGCTTGCTTCAGTTTTTACTCCTAAGCATTAGAAGTAACATTTTTATAATGTGCTTTCTTTGTCCTGGAATAGGAAATCAGAGAAGAAGCTATGTCTGTTTGGTTTTTTTTTCCTAAGCACAGGTTTTGACTGAGACATCAAACTGACCCTGATGCTGACTTTTGACCAAAGGAATTGTGTCCACAGTGCCCCAGTGTACCAAACAATCCTGCAATGCTTTCCCCTTGTCGTCCTGTGCTGTTACGTGTTCCTGGGCAGGCGAGCCTTGCAAGAATGCTGTTACACAGCTCTTGTTTAGTGTTTAGATCTTTAATATTTAGATCTTTAAAGCATTTTGTGTCTATGCCTAGCAGGCTTTGTGCCAGTTCTCCGACAATGCAGTTGAATCAGTAACTTGGAGCCTATTCCATGATAGTGGGTCCAGCAGTCTGCTCTGGGTATGGATCTTATGAGTCCTGCAGCCTGCATGCCTCTTTGCCAAACAATGATATAATCAATAAGCTGCCAGCTCTTGGATCAAGGATGTATCCAAGTTATTTTAGGCTTATCCAATTACTGAATAATTGTGTTTGCAATAACCAGCTCGTGTTCAGCACATTTGGTTATTAGAAGAAAGTTGATTGCTGCTGACTCTCTCAGTGCCAGTACAGCCAGCAAAACTCCAATTTATTATGCCTCCACTAAACTTAAAAAAGTTACCTCTGAGCATGTGTTTTCCTATTTGTGGTGTCACTATAATGACATCCAGCACCCCGTTCCTAAGCAGCTCATTCACATTGCTGTCCTCCAGTGGGGTTAGCGTATAGGCATTAAAGATATTGGCAGGATGCCTCCAATTTCCTCTGTTCTCCCCCCTTACACAACTACAGAGCACTCAATGATAGTCCCTAACTTCACAACCAGCTCTTGAAGCCACCCAGCGAGCCAGGAGGCTGTGGAGCGATTCTGAAGCACTGATGGGTACCGCTGTGCTCCTGGAATCTCCTCTCCCTCCAGCGGCTAGCAAATCAGTATACATCCACCTGGCAGGTAAGGGTTACCTTTCCTATGGAAACTTGTGTTTTTCAATGCTTTTCACTCTGCTGATCAAGAAATAACCTATAAACACTGTGGAAAGCTAAGACTGTAAGAATTCTAGCTGTGCTGGAACAGTCCTGCTTCAGGCATTTCTTTGAATGCAAGTGTAATAACTGCTCAAACAGGATAAAAATACTAATATATTTTCATGGTCATTCTCTTGCACATTTTGCACTTCCAAGGAGATCCCAGGCTGCTACAGTTTTACAGAATGATTTAGTCTTTTGTTGGTGGGAGAAGAAATTATTTTCAGTCCATAAATTCAATAGGATTTGGGACTCCTTTGAGAAATCCTAGCAAAATTTTCTTTAGAAGTCATGTTTAAAATAGCTTGTTTCAATTGTGCACTTGGTAGGTAAGCATAAATATGTTGCAAATGGAGCTGCATGGGTTGAGTTTTTAAAATAGTTTTGCAACTTTTAATTACCTTAAAAAGACTATAATCTTGGAACTGGAAGGCTAAATCTAAAATAAACTAGAAGATATGCTGGACCGAAAAGTAAGTATATTTACACACTGCAGAGTAATATACATCCCAGATGAAAGGGTGTTGAGAGCAGAAGCAGATATTCCTGGATCAGCAAATGAGTTCCAGTCTGCATCCAGAGGTACATTCCTTTCTTTAGTACACAACATGGGCTCCCAGGGAATCAGAGGGTGAACACTGAACATATCATAAAGGCAAGGTATTCTGGTGGCATTGGTCATAGTTCAAAGAAAAAACGGATGTTTGTCAGTCAATAGCCAAAGGGAACGACATACCCTCTTTCCTGGAAACAGATAAGGTATTGCAATGGTAGCAACTCAATATGCAGAAGCAAATAGAAGAAGGGAGTCAAAATAAATAAATAAATTAAAGGCAGTCTAAAACAAGTGGCAACATCACTTTTAATTTTTTTTTTTTTCTGTACTGACAGCTTTAAAAATCACTTAAATTCCACATAAAAGTACAGTATGTGGGATTCAAATAAACACAAATGGCCTACTAATGCACTAGCGTGTGTGTAATTATTTTAAAATCTGGTTGCACAACAATGAACTCTGCTTTTCATCTTAATCTCGTGGAGGAGAAGAGATTTCTGTGGTCTTGGTAAAATGCAATCCACGCCAGGCTTGGACTAGTCTGGCCACCCAGGTTTGCCTTTTCATATATCTGATAGATGTGTTTTGACAAGTTATATTAAGTACAAAGCAGGCCACCAGAGCAGCATGTGGAGTTGATATAGACAGAGACAGAAAGGCAAATAACAGTATGAACACACTTTTGTAGGCAGTATTTGCCATAACTGAGTACCCCCCATACATCATATTATCACACTTCATAAAAAAAAAAATAAAATAAAAGTCATGCAAGAAACAGTGCCTAAAAACTTTTGAAAAGCAATATTTTATGCTGGATTTACAATCTTTACATCTTCGTTATCTAAGTCAGGCTTGTTTTCTTCTTTTCTTTTTTGTTTTTCTAGGAACTGAATTGTTAGTCTTGGTGTACTGGTTTGACTAAAGGGAATGTTGGAACTTCCATTCCCACCCCATCCTTCCCCTTCTATTAATAACTGTGTTTGTTTCATTCAGTCACTCCTCTGAAAACCAGTGCAGAAACTTCACGAGGGGAAAAAAAAAATTGCTGGCACATGCACACCTGAACTGATTGCCCTTTTCTTTCACAGCCATCTTGAGTACATCACCGTCATCCTCCAGAGCACTCCTAAACAAGTTTTGGCAAAAGCAAAAACAAACACTATTTTACAACATCTTTGGATGCACTTCCAAAATGCAAAACTAATTAATCAGTAGTCTCTGAGAGACGCAGCTAAATGTGGCTGCCTCTTTGACACTGATCCCTGCTTTGATGTGAATATAGAAAGCATGTGAGCAAACCCCCTAAAAGAGGTAATGAGTTTCAATTATTTATTTGTTTGGAAGATGGGGGAGTAGAAGGTTCGTGATAAGTACACAGCTAATCCTGCTTAGGCCCTCCCAACAGCAAGGGTGCTTAACTCCCTGCTTTCCTAGGCTGTTTCTGTACAGGATGCAGTAGGATGCCTTTCTGAGGCTGTCATTGTGCCAAGTTCTTTACAAAGCAGAATATACTTAAAGGACATGTATACTGTCAAGCCTCACATAAAGACTGTTATTTTTAATTATTCGTTATCAACACTAGAGAGCTGCTAGCTCAACATATAGGCCTTTCCCCTTGCTGCATTTAACTGTCATTGGTTTTCAAGTCAAGAGTGTGTATTCTAAGCGTTAGCTAGTCATTAGCATCATATTCTCCAGACACAATATAATCATGCTAATAATTGATTGTAGAGAAGGTAGTCACTTGTATCCCACACAATTCTCAGCCATGAACTTTGTCCTCGGTAGTTTATTATGCACAGAGAAAGATCTTGATGCTATAATCTATCTTCCTCGCAAATTTACGTCAAAGGGCAACAAGCTACATATTGCTCCTTCAAAACACACCACTTGTGTGATGCTGTAAAAGCACCTGCTTTTTTCTGAAAAGCATATTATTAGTAAATGTGAAATTAAAAACCCACTAAGTAAAAGCCTTCCTCATATAGACTGTGCATGTATGGAGAGAGAAAGAACACATAGGATTTTTCTTTGGAAATAAAACCTCTTAAATTATAGTGGAAAGCCTTTTGTGTCACAAACAAAAGGAGTATATTGATAGCAAGCTGCCTGTAGACGTACAAGAAATCTACATTACTTATGTGGTAGATACCTTGGGTAAAATGCCTACCTTCCTTGTTGACTGGACCGATTTAAAATCATTTCACATTCTTAAATCATTTATTAGTTATACTGTTTTTATCTCCTCCTTCGCAGACATGTCTAGTGCAATATATAGATGGTAAGACTTTGAACTTTCAGAATGTTTATTTATAAAAGTTTTAAATCTGTTCTTGCCACACAAATTCACTAATCCTAAATATAGTTCTTCAAAGGTGCAAATGAAAAGGGACAAAAAGAAGTCCCTGAAATATTTATAAAGATGAGGAAAAAAAATCAATGGTAAACAACAGCTAATTGTAAGCCCATTCCCATCTTCTACTGCCAGCCTTAAGACCAAAACCAATATGATATTTCAACTCTGGAAGATAAAAGGGGAGTCTTCTGTACATACTTGATAGATTAGGTCCATGTACAGAACTGTTATGACAACAGTGTTTAGGCATTTATTTATATATAATAAATCACTGTCTTCAAAATCTGGGCATCTTACTGTCATCTGTACTACACAGGTACATTTTTCACCAACTTTAAGTAAGAAAAGGGGCTACTCTTTTTTCTGAAACAATGCACAAAAGTAAAATGATACTTACCCAACCCTTTAAGGAGATAAGAACACACCATATCAAACACAGA
>VZTM01038127.1:0-16383 GCA_013400555.1 Jacana jacana
GCATGGGGTTGTTGTGGCCCAAATAGATCTATAACCTGCAAGATGCCTTAATGAATCCCATCGCTGTTACCCACTGACATTAGGCACTGCACCTCAAGAAAAATAAAGACCCTGTTGCCAAAAATAAAAGAAAGGCAAAAATAGAATGATCCAAGAAAGATGTGTAAGGACTGATGGAAAGAAACAGGGTTGTGTGGCCTAGCAAAAGGAGGGGAGGGGAACAGGATTAACTTTCTTCCAGTAACGTGGAATGCTGTTGCAGGGAGAGAGAATGATCTATTTGTCATGTCCCTGGTGACAGAATACACATAAATAGGCTTACATTGCAGCAAGAAATATCAAGGCTAATGGTTAAGAGAATCTTCCCGCTGCTCCAGCAGGACTGGGATGGCTTGCTGGAGAAGCTGGAGATGGCTGTTGGTGGTTTGAAAGCGCGGCTTAGCCTCAGGAACGACAGGCAAACCGAGGCTGGAGCAGCAGCAGCATTGCCTAGAGAAGCTCTTTCTCCCTCTACAAGCCCCGATTTTTTGGGATCTAGCTGATGTACTCTGGAGAGGATTTTCATGGGGTTGTATTAAAACCTGGATAAATGTTGATGCCAAATGTCACAATGAAACTGTCGGTTCCTATTATGTTACTTGAACTTTGAGGCAGGAAAGTCTCACCTATGCTCAGCAGGTCTACATGTTGGACTAATTAATGATTAATGCTAAGTGTTTCTCCTTGGTGCGTGAAGGCAGATTAGTTTTCGTGGGTCATTTCAACCAGCAGGAAGAGCCCCTCGATGTGCAGTCCCAATTCAAAGTTGCATTGGTTTATGTCCAGGGAAAATCACCTCAGAGTCTCATGAGGTATTTTTGTGTCAGATGATGGCAGTACAGGTGTGGAGGAGACCCAGGGGAAATTCTCCTTTCTCCTGAACCAGCACACAGCCCTGACCTGTGCTTCTCCCCTTCCCAGTGGGTACCACAGCCACCAAGACGGGCTCCTTCTCCAGCCTATTGCATACATTCTACCCAAAGATCTCAATCAAATGCCATCAGCAAATGCTGAAACTTCTTCTATTTTGTGAGACTGGATCTGGTTTTCCTTCCAGATTTCTCTGTCTGTATTTCAGGTATCCCCAGTGATAAATACCTGGTGTTGAAAAATCATTCAGCATTTGGTACTAGAGCATTTAGTTCACCTGTGGAGAAAGGAAAAGCAAAGAGGTTCTGGGGTAAGGAGAAGGTTGGGAAATGTAAGAGAAGAGAAAAATAGGACAGATAAGAATAAAATTGGTGGATGAGAATCTCAACATGAGTCGGCCATTTGTGCTGGCAGCTAATCGCGTCCTGGGCTGCATCAAAAGAAGCGTGGCCAGCAGGTTGTGGGAGTTGATTCCACCCCTCTGCCCAGCTTGGTATCCTGGAGTACTGTGTCCAGCTTCAGAGTCCTCAGCACAGGAGGGACATGGACTTGTTGGAATGGATCCAGTGAAGGGCCATGAAGATGATCAAAGGGCTGGAGCACTGCTCCTGTGAAGACCTGCTGAGGGAGTTGGGGTTGTTCAGCCTGGAGAAGAGAAGGCTCCAGGGAAGACCTTATAGTGCCCTTCCACTACCTGAAGGGGGCCATAGGAGAGATGGCGAGGGACTCTTTATCAGGGAGTGGAGTGATAGGATGAGGGGTAATGGCTTCAAACTGAAAGAGAGGAGATGTAGATTACATATCAAGAAGAAATTCTTTCCTGTGAGGGTGGTGAGGCACTGGAACAGGTTGCCCAGGGAAGTTGTGGATGCCCCATCCCTGGAAATGTTCAAGGCCAGCCTGGATGGGGCTTTGAGCAACCTGCTCTAGTGGGAGGTGTCCCTGCCCATGACGGGAGGGGTTGGAACTCCGTGATCTTCAAGGTCCCTTCTACCCTGGATCATTCTACGTTTCTACTCTGTGTAGATGACAAAGTCTGAAAAATACCCAAGACTTAGGGAGACAAGGAGGGTAGGAAGAGGGGAAGAACCTACATAATAGTCAGTAACCACAGTAGCCAGTTACATTTTAAAGGCCAGTAGCTGGTTATTTGCCATTATTCACTGGAAAATCTGACTTGGGAACATTTGTTAAGGTTACTCGATGTGTAATGCCACACTACTCTGTATTTTCCTACTTTTTAATTTTACATCAGTGTTACAAAAAGATGTAAAGCACCTGTAACAATGGCCTCCCTTTAATGGTGGCTTCAGGCTTCACATGAACCATCATCACAAAGGAGCAACTTTTAGCAATGCAGAACAGAAAAATCTGTCAGTTCACACGAATCATCGGCATTTTGTTACTGTATTTGTCTCAGTGTATTTGTCTCAGTGACTGGTTACGATTCTCTTAACCAAGTCCCTCTGTTTATTGTTTAAATCTGTAATGGCACCATAAAGTTATTTGGGGTACAATTTGCATAAGGTATTTCATTGTTTTAGCGGAGCATACAGTTTCCTTAGAACAGCGGACGACAGAGGAGAATGCCAGCACTATTTAACAGTGAGTCACAGCTCCCTTCAATGCAAGTACAAGTGGCAATGGTACCCCCTGAGTTCTGGTTTTGTGCAGACACTGACAGAATACGTATGGAAAAAATTACCATCTGGAGATAAGGTCAAAAGTAAATGAGCCGTTTCAGAAAGCAAGGAAAGAATGTCCTCAACAATGATGAACACTGCAGTTTCTTAGTTGTTTAATGTCATGTTGTAACTAGAACTCAAACTTACACTGGTTTTGTGTAGCAGAAAATATATGTGGATTATATCATTGTAGGCAGCAGAGTTTCCAGGCTCAGGGTCAAGTGTGAATTGGGTTATTATTTTAGAAAGCTGAAGAGCGAAGTGTATCTCCCACCCCTCCACCTACCCCCATCAATACAGTTTTAACACATTTTTCCCTACATTCCCATTTTTCCCTCATGACCCCATTCTCCAGCTTAGTCATACTGACATTTCAGGCTCTGGGGAGGGTTAGCTGGGATTCCCTACCCAGGGAGCGTTTGGCAAGTGCATAACAAAGTGTATCAGCCAGTTACAGGAAAGTGTAGAAACTCACGTATCTGAAGTTACAAACCTGCCTCAGTGCTGTGTTAGACAGGTGCATTGCTGAGCTTTCTGTTTTAATAAACCTTGTACAGCAAGACTGAAATTAACTCAAGTTTTAAAATACAGTATAATACAAACCAAAAAAGGGCTTGCTTTCCCACCAACCTGTATCTGAAGTACCACCAGATATGCATCCAGGGCACTCTTCTTTGGGAGTACTTTGAGCCATAATTTAATCAGTCTCTTTTTCTCTGCTACCTTCAGCTTCAGAAATCGGATCTTTTCATCCATATCTTGCATCTCAATATCTCCATTTCTACACAACATCTCTTGCAGGTTTATTTTCTCATATAAAATGCATAGTTCTTCTTCTCGATCTCTGAGCAGAAGACCACTACGATAAGCCCAAAGTGAAAAGGTGAAATTAAAAACCACCAACCTCCTATTCAGTGTATTACATTCAAGAACATAACTGGCTGCCTGGAAAGATAGTGATCATGGGAAAATGTACAAAGGTTTCACAAATACTGTTTAAAGATCATGATAGCTTTTAAATAGGTAACAAAATAATTGCAATGTGCCAGAAAACAAACAGTTGCAAAGGTTGACCTAATCTCTCACGTCATCTTAGAAGCGCTTCTGACCTTCCACAGCATTAATTTAAAAACAGATTAATGTGATCAGGGAGCTTTGCATCTGCATTTTTATACCTTATCTGTGCACGGAGCACAAAGAGGTCAGGAGGCTACAGGCTTGGAAGGCGTTCAGTAGCCCGTCCCCTGAATTTTTTAATACTGGTTCTGAGCATCTTCACCAATGGAGAAAAACCACCTGTGTAATGCAAAGCAGCCCTGACACTGCATTCAGGCAGATCATTTAGCAAAAGACTGGAGTGAGGCAGTCTTTCAGTAGTCCTAGTTAGGAGTGCTCATAAATCAAAAAATATTTTGGGTTCCTGAATGTCAAAGCGACCGGCTCTACTACACCCAGTGTGCACGCATTGTATACCTCTGGTTTTGCTGCTGTACAGCCCTTTGGTATTGTTTGCATAGCTGCTCCATTTCCTCTTCCACGTGAGTGACCATAGTGGTCAGCCTCTCCAGCGCCAAGCACTGCTGCTTTTCCTTCTCTTTCATCTCCTGTGTGATCTGTACGATCTTGCGATAATCCCTTTTGAGGCTGTCAGTAATCGCTAGGTTATTTGCATTCTTCAGGTGTTGTTTCTGCAACATTCTTTAACATAACAGAAAAGCAGGAAAGTTTTCACCCTTTTATTTGAAAGGGGTTTCAGCAACTAAAAATAGAGCTTGAACTATTTAATCTCAAATACACAAAAGGTCTTCTATGTCAGTGCTTTACAGACACATTACAAGTAGACCAGCAGCTGAGAACAGCTCTTTCTGCAAGATCTTTCCAGCTTCAAGAGAACTGGATTATGGCCTGCCAAAATGCTATAAATGGAGCACTGCACTACTGTGCTTTTCTTCTTCACTGGTAGCCCAAGGGGGCATAAGAAATAAAGTTCAAGAGCAGAAGCATAAACTGTGATGCAAAATCTTAATGTATAGAAATCCTGCCCTTCTATTTGAAGAGTGATATCTAAATAATTTTGTGGTTGCTGGCAGGTCTCAGTTCATTGCTTATAAAACCATGTATCACAACATTCACACAAAAAAGAAAATGATCAGTTTCCCCGTTTGACAGACGAGGAAAAATAAAATGGCAATGGAAGGTTATTGAAAAGATCACAGCACAGACCCATAAAAATGAAGAGCAGAACTCATTATTGCCAGGGACTATTTCCAGGGACTTTGCTGGCCACTAGATGATGGTCCCTCACTTAAAATACAGATTCTTGTTGCCACACACCTTTCATTGGCTCACGACATGGAACTCAAGAGTTACTGCATTTGAGTGCAGTAAGTATCACTTCTTGCTCAAGTACCACTGCTTTATTTACGCTGGGGAGATACTCAAGTCAAAAGAGGTAGTGAAAGGAGAAGCAGAGTCCCCTGTTAAAATACAGAACTGCAGATGAGAAGTCCCCCCTCCCCTTGTGGGCTCCATGGCTGCCCTGTACAGATGGATGACTCTGTACAAAGCAGTGAGGTGCCTTCTGGTTCATTTCTCCCGTCTGTACGACTTTCCAGTTCCACAGAGTATTACTGAATTGAATTACCTTTCTACAAAGCAAGTCTCAGCCTGAAAGCACGACAGTATTGCATAAATGCAATGGGCTCCTAAATATTTTCTGAAAAATTTTTCTTGTATTTGGACTGATACTCTGTCTCCAAACTACTCCAAACTCTTGAGTACAGCCTCCAAATTGTGTAGGCTGCAGTTGTCTATTACTGGGATTGAAAGTGTTTTCCAGAGGCAAGAGAATTACTGGTAAGTCAGTACCTCTTGCTAGTTTTACACCCAGGTTTGCAGAGATCAGAAATGCCTGTTGGATCTTTACTGGAGTAGGCTCATCCATAATAATCAAGATATTTCTTCTATCTAGACAATATATAAGCATCTCAGCCTTATTTCCCCCCCTCCTTTCACCAGTAATTATTAGGGAAAGCCTGAAAAATTTTAGCACAGTCAGCTTGAGCATATTGACAAAATCACTTAAATCACTGAAATTCCATTCCTTTTCTAGCTACCTCCAGCATGTGGTTGAATTCAAGCTACTCAGAGATTCCCTATATACTTTTAGTGGATGTATCCTGAATACATTCTGTGTCCTGGCTGTGCAATTTTTTGGCCAAAGAAAAAATCAAATTACCTTTAAACTACGCAGTTTTGGTTGGGCTGTTCTTGCACAGACAGTTAACTATTCTTTGGCTTCCTACTTTCCCAACTACCGATTTCAGAGCCGTTGTTCTGTCAATATTGCAGAGTATCATCACTAGGATGACACAAAGATGGCAAAAGGACATCTCCACTAAATAATAGTCTAGGAAGAATAGTCCCATCCACCCACTGTCCACCTCATCCTCTTTATTGTTTCAGGTTTGCTGAAACCTTTCATTTTCACTAGGGCTTCCCTTGAAACTGAAACTGTGTTTTGTTTGATCTGAAATAAGAGTTATCCAATCAACTTCCATTTGAGTTTGAACCAAGAAACCCAGTTTGCTCTAATTCAATAATTAGAGCATGATTGGCTAGTCACTGGCTAGTGACTCATTTAATAGTATCATGCACCAGTCTATTGTGGAATCATGTATGTATGGACCTCTTTTTGCCTAAGGATAAGTGAGCGAGAGCACAGTAGTGTTGTTCCTATTGAATGAACAGCAAGAGAATGCAGATACTAGAGACTCAAGAACTGTGATACCCAGGAAATGTGACAGCAATTTATCCCTTCAAAGGACAGGAAGGTGAAAGAGAAGCCAGACAAACTTCAAAAACACTTCATGCCATGTACAGTGATGCTCAAGCTAATTGAGAAGTGCTAGAGTGACAAGAAATCGGAGCAGATTAGGTACAGGTGTGCCTAAAGGTCTTTGAATCAGGTTTTATCAGGACAATAATTACACCAGGGCTGACACAGGCAGAGCTCAAGTTGAACTAGATTATCTGTTAAGATTCTTTCTAATCTTAAATTTCTATAACTGTGATTTACAACTTACTTAAAACTCACCTGTCCTTGGTTATAATGGTATTCCTTAAATTTTCTATTTCATTTCCTAGCAATTTTACCCGGTTTTTAATGTCATTTGCTTTATGGTGAGCAGCATGCACCAAATGTATACATTTATTCCTTTCATTTTGGATAACATCATATACTTTAGCAAATCCCTGGAGTCTAAAGAAATGACAAGTGTGAAAGAAATCATTATTATAATTTTATGCATACATTACCAGGATAAATAGTTCTTTAAAGGACATTTTTTAACTAGTGCATTGTTATTATTTCCTTACTGGTTTTGGATTTCTCTTCTCCTCTTTTTATACTCTTTTATTTCAAAATCCTTTCTTTTTATTTCTTTAATAGTATTTTGGAGTTGTATCTGTAATTGAAATAAAATTCAGTGAGCACTTCAGATACATCAACGGAATTACTCAGAACAGCTCTTCCTCAGAGTAGGAAAAGATGGCGAGGTGAAATTGCTCTAAGAACTTATTCTACTTACAAATAAACATTTTTACTGTAGCAACATTAAACAACCCAGTCTTTCTATGTCTACTAAACTTACAACAACTGTTATTAATGTACACAATTTGATGCTGCATCTTGAAATGCTTGGTCCCTTGTAGCTGGAGTTCTCTTGTTTCTATTGATCAGCCTCTTGGTTCCATCACTATGTAATTATTTGGCATCCACTGAAATAGTAACTTTTCAAATAAAAATTCTTTTATACTCTATTCTGGCTTTCAAGTAATGACTGTAGAATGGTACACTTATATTTTGTTATGGCTCTGAATCTTTTGATTTCAAGTGTGTTCAGTCCTTAACAGCCTGTGTCATTACCCTTCAATGGACAGGCGTTTTCTCACCTCCCACTGGCATCAGGAGGAGGAGATTGGTTTTTAAAAAGCTGCTGGATGTTGGGTTGCAACTTTGGGCATCTGTGTGAGTTCATTACCTTGTACTGTTTATTTTTTTTTAAATCTGTTTATGGATGGAATCTTATTGAGGGTGCAATGCCTGATGTTTCTTTATCTTCATAGACAAAGATTCTCAAAGTGCTAGAAGGGTACCTTATATAATTTATTTGAATGCAGACACACATACATTGTGGAAGCATAAACAGTTCCCATACACAAATCCAGGCGTTAGTACAAACTGTGCAGCATCCCCGCTCTGTATGATATTATAATGCCAGCAAACTGCAGACAGCAAACCCAAGGAGTAATCCTAGTTTCTGTGACATAGGAAAAGCTTTATTTCCATCTTTTTTCACATTAATATAATGATTTACAGCCAGAAATGTGTCAGGAAGATAAAAATTGCTGCCTCTCCTTGGAATGAGTAGCAGTTCTGTTTGTCTTTTGATTTTTATGTATATATTTATGTATATTTATATATATTTATTAAGTATTTATAAAATAAACACACAGTTGTACATCCAAGAGTCTCAGTTGAGGCTATCTGCTTTTCTGCCTCTTTCTTCCCTAAGCTTGAAAGAAAATGTCCTTTCAAATACCTTGTTTCAGTTGTGGCTTGATACTTTAATATGCTATTGCTCTGCTCCATAAATTGCCAACAAAGCAACACAATGCTGTGAGCTTCCTGTGCTATGATGGAACTTCAGAGTGAAGTGGGAAAGGGTCCATAAGGCTCTCCTCACTAGTAATTTACTGTCTCCATGTAGCAGCTTTGACTTTAGAAAAGTCTTCCAATTATAAGTGACAGTTGTTTACCTGGGCTTTCTGAACGTCCCTAGATTTCTGCTCCCTCTCTTCAACTTTGAGCCAAGTCAGACGTGCAAGCCTGGATAACTCATGTCTGCATTTCTCCTGCTCCTTGAAAAGCCGGCCTTCTTCAGCAATACACTTTTCTAACATGTGGGTATCCGTATCTGACATCCTTTCCTGAAGAAAATGAAATTCAATTCCTTATGCATGAATACATCTGTGTTAGCAAACCCAAAGCTGGAAACACTTTGGGTTTACCTGCAAAGCACACATATACACAGGCTACATGGATTTAAAAAAATATTATTTTCAAATACCAGCTGAAACACCATAGATGATCCTTACAATAACACGTCAAAATATTTTATCACCTAGAAGCACTTTTGTTCCTCCATCTAGCATGTCTTTCAGCTATTGCCCACTGGGCAGAATGGTTCTTATGCCCATAAATACATTTACTGTCAGGTCTGGACATGTGCATACTACACAGTGGAAGACACTGAGCTTTCACAGTAAGAGACCAAATGTAGACATCTGAAGCAGAGCAAGGTGTCTAGATGCCTAGAGTTGTTGGAGGTTCACAGCAATCCCATGCACAAATATAGGTTGGGTGGAGAATGACTGGAGAGCAGCCCNCTTGTATCCTTGCCCATGGCGGAGAAGTTTGAACTCCATGATCTATAAGGTCCCCTCCAACCCAAACCATTCTATGATTCTATGATTGTTTCAGTTAATATATTTGGTGAACTCTAAAGAGCTATTTGCTCTGCCCATCTAGGCTAACCTCTGTAGCAGGAAGTGAATGGATGGCTTCCTAGGCTCCACTGACTACATGACTAGATTATTACTGACTATTGGGGCACATTCGGTACATGTCCCATACACAAATAGTGACATGTAAACACTAAAGGTGTATGTAACCAAACAAAAGCTGAGTCTCACCTGATAATGCTAACAAATTCAAAGACAGCACAAAAAGAAAATGGATATAAAGGTAAGAAGATAAGGAGGTATGATCTCAAGAAGAAGGTATGTCTTAAACACATTGCTTCTCATAAAGTCACTAACATAGTGGCAAGTACTAATGCTCTCATATATCAGCATTTCCACACTATATGTGGTTGTGCTGAGTCTAGACAGACATCCACAAATGACAAAACCATGAAGATGAAAAATTATAATGTACAAATGATTAATTTTCCATGTTTCAAGACACTCAAAGGAAATTCATACCCATCATACTTCTGCCTGTAATGTACGTAATGATATTAAAAAAGACTTAACCTAGAAAGCAGATTTGCTTTCTGCCCGCCAATATAGGACCTGTAACACCAAAAAAAGTTTTTAAAATGTGACAAACAACTGGTCTTTAAAATTGAATGAATACTGTGGCATGTATTCTCTCCAGAGAGCTGCAACTAGATACTCCCAGGATTTTTATTTCAAACAGTCCCTCCATTGTCATGACTGAAACCCAACTGTTACTGTGACAAAGTATGAGAAAGCAGAACTCGGCACCTGTTCAGCTAAACTTCTCTTCATCATTTCAATCTCCTTCTGCAGTTCTCGGCGTCTTTCTAGTAATACTCCATTACTTTTAGAGACGGTTTCTGCCTACAAAAATAAAGCAAGCACACTGAGTCATGCAAACAAAAGATGTGAGAAATGCAAACTGCAGATAATCAGTAGTTACACGTATCAAGAAATTCTTTTTCTGTCTTGTTACAATACCTAGTCCAAGAGTTCTTTTTTTGGTAGAGTTCCTCAGCAAGACACCCAAGTTTCTCAAATTTTTCTTTTCAGAATGTAACTATAAACACTAAACTTCACAAAGCTCAGTTTAGGCAACGGATTTATAAGGGTTATGTCTTTCAGCAACTGACATAGTTAAATAAATAATCACAAAGGGTGACTATGCAGAGTTGTCACCTTCTAAATTCACAGATTTTCTGAGTGAAATGCTGACCTTGCTGAAGGAAAAAATAGATTTACCACTGATTTTAACAGGGTCAATATTCCACATCTGTGTAGATTTGCTGTCATAGTTTTTCTTTAGGTATTAAAGTGGTGGTGTTGGTGGTTTAGTGTATTAAAGGTTTAGGTATTAAAGGTTGTGGTGTTGAGGGATATGGTGTAGGGGAGAACTTGTAGATTAGGGCTGATGGTTGGACTTGATGATCCCAAGGGTCTCTTCCAACCTGAATGATTCTATGATTCTATGATTCTATTCTAAAGTAAGATTTTTCCTCCTTAGGCTCTAGAATGTCAATGTGCTGTTAACACAAACAGGGTTGGGTTTGTTTTTTTTTCTTGTACATTGTGGGAAAATCGTTTATTCAGTCAGACCTTCAAATGAAGGGTGTGAAGAAAAACACATTAGAAACTACTTTCTGATTAAAATATATCTGAAAATATCCCAATACAACTACTTGCATGACACAACTCATAAGGCAAAGAGTTGTACTGGCTTCACAGTGACTAACTTCACTTAAAAATTCCTTACAGTTATCAGTAAGTAAGGAATCACAGCAGGCATATGCTGCCTGTCCACAATTGCAAATCTGTAATTCATACAGGTGGGGAAAAAATGTCACTGAACGACACATCTGGAAGCTGTTCAATGATAATAGATGCAACCCTGTGGTATTTTTCTTAGATCCCAACCAGATGTTAAGAGTTCAAAACACTATAGGTCGACATAGATGATGAGATGTTTTGCGCTTATGGCTTTCGATTCTGTCATGATATTATAAAACTAGATGTTGTTTACTAGCATTAAGGGAAAGGAAAGCAGGAGGCACAGTAATGGTCAAGCTTTGGAGTTACTTTGGACTCAGCTGCCAAATCTGAGACAGATTTGGTTTGACTTAGGTTTGCCTAAAGGTCAATAAAACCTACTCTAAGCAAGTTGCTTCGACTCTTGTGGAAGGAGCAAACACAGCCTTTCTGTGGAGCACGCATTAGTTACCACTTCTGCTGTGCAAAAGGCTGTAGTGGCTCTAAGTAAGCATTTCCACATTTTCAAGATGGGATTCTAAAGATGCCATGAAGTCCTTGAATCTAAAAGTAGAAAGCTGATATAAACATCTTTAATCTATTAAGTACTTTTGTTCACATAAGACATGACTAAACTTGGGCACTTTTGGCTGTCTCCACGTTGCTCTGACCACAGAGAAGGTGTGCGTGGAGAGGAACAGCAGTTCTGCTCTGGGCTGGCAATAGCCGGAGCAGCCAGTTCTCTTTCACACAGAATGTTAGTGTTTAGCAATAGCTGACCTTTCACAACTTACTGAGAAGCAAAACACATTTGAAGGAAGTGTTCCTGCAATTTCCTTATTCTACAAACCAGTCATTCTGTACTTAGCACATGATTTAAAGTGAAATATGGGAAAGTACACTGATGTACCGCTGCTTCTGCAACCACATTTCTTTATACCACCATTAAGTCAGATTTTTTTCACTTGGACTCACACTGAATAAATATGTCTGGCTTTTAAAGTAGCTAAATTAACTTTAAGTACTTAAAATATTTCAACTTTTCCTAGGTATGCTCCTAAGTCTTTCAAATTTAAGTAGTCTCAAGACAGCCAAAGCCAAGCAGAATCAAGCTCACCACTCCAGTCTTTCCCACTCCAGCACTGTGGTTGAACTGACTGTGCTGCAGAGGAGAGGTGGTTTCACATTTGCTTTTCTAAGACTCGAGAAAGGAATCAGAGAAAAAGAGTAGCATGGGGACAACGGGTTAAAACAACTATCCTGCCACGGCCTGTTTGCCTTAGGATAGCATCCTGCCACTCCTCAAGTCAAATGCCGCAGGGAATTCCACCTCTGCCTCTGCAGTCATTCCCTGCCCCAGTTCCCATGATGCTGCTACTTGCAAAACACACAGGAGCCTGTGGTATGGCCTGGTGTTAGCACTGAAGGAATCCTCTGCAGCACAACGTAACCTTTGAGACTCTCATTACAGGTCTCTTGTCCTTTCATGCGTTGTAGAGGGGTTGGGTTTGGATGGTACCCAAGGCAGCATACTCTAACCACAGCTGTCAGTGAGTTATGGCATTTGATTTTAGCAATTTATCATTTTGGGTGACTGTGACTGGAGTATTTCTTCAAATGGAACACAGGAAAAACTTCCATTTCCCAGACTCTCTTAGCTGGTACTGAAGGAAATCCTAAGATCAAAGTTTGGAATGAGTCAGCCCGTTAATCAATATTTCAGGAAATTTAATCTAAGCCTTTTTTGTGTAATTATAGAGCTTTCCTCCTTCCTCCCAAGTGGGCTTATATTACTAGTTAATTAATACACATGAATTCATGAGGAATTTCAGGGGAGACAGGAAAATAATCGTTATTAATTCATAATATTAAATATTATTCAGTAGTGTTTAGAGCTGTTTAAATAGCAAAGCTAAGTATGTGTGCGTTTTGATATTATATAGTTATTTTTTAAATTTTACCGTGAAAATTTTACATAAAATATTTTCCTGCCTTGAATTGCTTAGAAGGACCAAAATAATTTCAAGGGCACGGTGTCAAGGTAGGAAACATCAAGTCATGTGAAAAAAGACATTCACCTGACTAAGGAAGACTAATTGTATAAGATGGACTTGAATTTAGAGTAAGCAAGGAGTTAGTACAGGAGAAAAGCTTAAGAAAGAGAGAATGGAAGAACCAGTGATAAGAGGAAGAGAACACAAAAAGTTATAGACAAAGGAAATTTTTAAGAAAGAAATGGAAAGAGAAAAGAAAGAAAATGCTTCAAAGAGACATGCAGAATGAGACTGCCCTTTAAAATCAGCATAGCAGAAGGCACAAATAAACCAGAAAAGAGTAAATCAGAATGGGAAAAGGAATCAGTGAAATACTAATGCAGGGAGAAAATAAGGTGAAAGTGGAGTGGAAAAAAAATTATGACATAGGGAATTATTTCATATTATTTAACAGTATAATTTACATAGTGGTAGTTTCCTGCCCCTTGGAATAATGTTAATAATAAAATACATTATAAATTTTTACAGTAACGTACAAACAACCCTCAAATTTTAAAAATAGGTATCTTTGCATCATCTAGGAGACAGGAAGTACTTGGCTCTATTTTTCTGATACAACTGTCTTTGATGCCAATGGCCAAGTCACTGTATTATTTCACTCACAAATGACCACAATTCCACAATGTTTTAAATGAAGACAAGACACCATTGTGCCAATATCATCACCCAGTTGTCCTTGACAGGATGCTCCCAACTAAAATCCATTTTGTAATATCCTGATGCAGAATGTTTTTTACACCCAGAGCACCTAGATGCTTGTTAGCCATAGAAACACTCCCGACACTCTTATGTGCGTAAGATTTAAAAGAGTCTTCCCTCCTTCCCTCATGTAGGACCAGTCAAAAGATTTCATAGGCAGATTTCTTACAGGATGATTTAGAATACTTATGATCAATGCATTCATACAGACCTCTAATTTGAGCCTCTTATGCTGTGACTTATGTTGTTCCAAGGAATCATAAATCACATTCAGTTGTAACTCCATCTTTTTTAAATTTTTCAGTTCTTTATCTTTCTGTGTTTGGTTTTGAATGAGAAGGTCTTGTTGCTTCGTTTTCTCCAAGGCACATTTATTTAAATTTTCTTCCAGAGCTTCTCTATATAGACAGGCACAGAATTTTAGAAACAGGCAAATTAACCAAGACAGGTGCAAACAGACATGGTCATTCTAATAGCTTTTCAGTACTGCATCATTATGGCTGAGCAGCAGGATAAATCCATAAACTACTTACACAAATTACCTAAAAAGGGACTGTTTTTATAGTTTCAATCAGTGATAATATTCCTAATTTCAATGAGGTCTCACAGTCCGTTCTAACTATGCTAAAATTCCCAGATAAGCTATTACTTATAAGAAGAAGAAAACACATTTTTTAGTATGAGGGAATATTTATATGTTTGCTTCATTCACACATTTCAATTTCAAGTGCCACTATCCTTTAATACAAAAGATTAAAGGCAAAAGTCTTGTTTCTGGGTGTATGGTCATGGATATAATTACACATTTACCTCTGCAAAGCAGGAGTCATCTGAAGCTTGCAATCAACCTAACCATTTATTTTACTTTACCAAGTATATGTAAGTTCATGATTCAAGGGGATATCAAAGAGATGAGTAAGCAGCCCCCACTGAAATTCAGGAGCATGTGTGTGCAGAAATCTACCATCCTCATTTGAAAATGAAAATACTGACATCTTTTTCTTGCTCAATTTACTTTCTGTGGGTTACTCAGAAAAAATGTATTTTCAATGGAGAGAGAAGCCTTCTAAAAGATTTCCCTTCCAAAGCAAAATCCAGATTCATTCTCCTAGCATTTTATCAAATGCTTATACTTTTTGATGTTCCGCTTCAAGCCAGATCCTAGATTCTAGTGGTTTATACAAACATTTCTGAAGTCAAAACCAAGGCTGATAATTTCTAGTCTGCACTGGCTGCAGCACAAAACTTGAAAACATAAGCAATACAGCAGAAAAAAAAATGTCATTGAGAACAAAAACCTGTTCACTCATACTCCATGGCTTGCATCTACTACTCTCACCTGTCTGATAGGACCACTGTTTCCTTCTCTCTGCTAATTTCTAGTAATTTTGTCAAAGTAACACATTCTTGTTCTTTCCTAGAAAGCAAAATTTTTTTCCCATCCAACTCCTTCATTACATCTTTCCTTTCTTGCAAAATCTCTTGAGTCCTCTCTTCAATGGCTTTCAGGGTACCGTTCAGCTCTTCTATTTGGTCATTAAGAGCTTCTTTCTTCTTCTCTACATCGCTGTGGATATATTTTAACAAAAGAGTAGGGGTTAACATTTCCACATGTATATTTAAATGGGAAAATGGGAGCTGCTAGTTTTCATGAAGAATAATTTCAACACCATAGCTGTTTAGCTTATACGTTTGGAAGCAGACTACATGCAGTGAAAATCTTTAAATCCCAATACAGCTCAACAATAAAACTGAAGTTGGCCATGGGACTAACAGTACCATGACGGTATTAGAAAGACTTCTAGTAAACTGATTTTTATCCAAATCACTAGGTACATGGGTGTGACACTTCTAAATATTATTCCCAAGGCTGGAAACTCTAGTTAGTTCATTCTGGGATGCAACACAAGTAGAAAAACTCATTTAAATGCTTTATTAATAACAATCTACACAATGCACTAGATTTTTAAAATTGCTTCTCTACAACACTATAGGAAAAACTTCTTATATTTGTGAGAGCAGAGTTGCATGAAGTAGTGAGGAAGATGTAGAAGGAAACCATTATGCAAGTTCTAAAACTGAGAAATTTAATGTAGTCAAACAATTTATATATTACAAATAGGGAGTCCAAGCAGGAGACACAAAACCTTCACTGTAACCTCACGCCCAAGTAGGGTACAAAGAACATCCTTCATGCAGAAGGCACTTAGATCTGTGAGTGACCTGGCTGAAACCACACAGTGCTAACTAGATTTTACACATACAGGAGGCAGCGCGTGTCGGAGGAGAAAAAACCCAGCTACACAAAAGAGAGAAAGAAGAGGCTGCCTACTGCCTTACTTTTTCCATGAGTAAATCTTAGAGCTGAGAATTCACATCAGGAGCTTGCAGCAAAGCACCTCTGACTAAAAGGCTGGTACAGAAGCATCAAGGGAGAATGACCATTGAGCTCAGGCCAGAGATAAGCCAATATACAGCAACTGAGGACTAGAAACCGTCAAAAAGCCTTACCCCTAGATTAAATGGTAAAACTATTTTCCATTAAAACGCTGCTAAGTAAATCTAATATACAGTAATGCAGCACAGTAAGGTGGTTAAGCAACTTTTGATCAAGCTTTGTTCTAAATTTTTCTTTGTTGTACTTCAACATAAAAAGTTTCAGTGCATATACTGTATTTTCCAGTACACTGCATGGATTTTAAGTGCATTCTAGATGCTTTTAAAAA
>VZTM01038130.1:2262-13457 GCA_013400555.1 Jacana jacana
AAGACAAGAATTTAAATGTTCTGATAAATAAAAATTTATGATTTGTAAAAAAAAATATTTTTTAAGAAACATATTAAAACTGCATTTCCAATTTTTGCCTTCTGTTTTCTAAACTTTAAGTAGGACATGGGGAAATATAAGAAGAATGAGAAATCTTAAACTGGATACTTCTGACAGGACTGCAGATCCTTAGAAGTTATGTAGATCATAGTCTCTGCATATCTGAAGATGTGTCTGTCATCCTTAGCCGTAATGTTAACCTTTGGTCCTCCCCTCTAGGGAATTCCATGAAATTTTGTGCTATGATACATGTCTCGTTTAAACATTTGTATTACTCTGCCTTGTTTATTACATTCCTTAGCCTGAAGATATGCAAAATTATGTGAATCCCAGTGTAATGTGTTATCTCTGACAGACTGATGTCACCGACACGAGATAGTCTTTGAATGCTGGTTCATGGCCCTAGCTGTGAGAAATGGCTATATCAGGCAGGATTCCAAATATTGCCACAATTTTGGAATAATGGGGCCTAAACTCTGTTTTGACCCCGTTACCTTGGTTAAATGCAAATGATCATTTGAAAATCTTTCTTTCTGATATGTACTAGTCGTATGCACAGTGCATAAAATATTCTGGTGTCTGGGATTAAATTAACATTTAATCCTAATTGCAACAACAGAGTACAACAGTGTGTGAGAGTCCCCGTGAAGGCCTGAACCACAAAATTTAGCTGGCCATATTGGTTCCCCCATTTTAGGATGAAATACAGCCCATAGTCTTCCTGAGTCATAGACATAAAAAGAGATGCACTTCCTGCCATTCTCTGATATCTTGAAACAAGGAAGCTGTAAATCCAGGAACCTGCAGAAGTGGTTTGTACAGGAAGTTCCAGCAGTCCCAAAATTCAGGTTTGTAGAATCAGTTTGTTCTAGTCCACATGAAGGACCATGTCACCCATTTATTCACTTTGCTGAAGGACCATTGTTGTCTGAAACACTAAATGAAACCCGGGTCACAGACAGAAAGTGGTTTTTGAATAGAAAGAAAGAGTTAGAAAGAATTTCAAGAAAGCATCCCATGAACACTGAGGGAGGGCAAATACATCTCCTTGACAGATATTTGCCTAAATTGTTCCAAAAAATCTCTGATAAATAACATTTTCAGACTTTCAGAAGTATGTGTTGCACCAGCAAAATTTTTTACACCAGCAAAAGATTGGTGGTTTGCACTTCTAATACTTAGTATTATCCATTTTTATCCCACATTCAAATACATAGGAAATACACAGGAAAAAATCTCCAGCGCTTCTCATGGTCTTTTCAGTATCTTTCACAATGTTTTCTATGAGGTTCTGTAGGTTATGAATTCACACAAGGGATTCAACACTGGCAGCATTTTACATTTTGATTTGAATGTGAGAATATCCACTGGTTTTTTACTAAGTTCTTGTGAAACCAACTCCTATAGTCATAATCTTCTTCCAAATTTGCAAGTCCAAAATTTGCAGCCTCTCCAAGACTCTGAGGTCTAAGTCTTGGAGAAAAGGATATCACTGACTAGGTGGACAACTTTGGCTTTTAGATGTCTTTATTTAACGAAATAGTGACCTTGAGTTGGATTTTATTCATCAAAGTGAGGAAAGAAAAATACCTGGAGTGCAGTGGACAGGACAACCTGTGGGTTGCTTGCCTACTTAGAGCTTTCCCACTGCATGTGGTTGAATCCCTGAGCCCAGAACAGGCACTTTTAATCTTCTGGTGAGGGGGTTAGAAAATTTTGGCATTTTGCCTTTGTAGGTTTTTGTTCCAAGAGCGTCTAAGTTGTTGATCAAGGCAGCAATCTGCAGCACCTGTGGAATTAACCCATTTTATGAAGAGGGTGAGAGTTTTCCCCCAGATTTACCATCCTCTCCCTTGGCTCACCTTGATTCAGCATCACCTAGTTATTATTAATATAAAAGCTCATTTAAATTAAGATTTAGAAAGATGAGTGATGGTTCTGTGCATGCATTTTCCCACACATTTTCCCACACATATATAATGTATAGTGTATATAAGTAGATCTATGACAATCCAAATCAATTTTAACAGGTCCAGACCAAGTTAAATCATAATAATATATTCTGGTATGTTACTATTATATTAATATTAGTTATAATTATGATGAACATCTCTTTTTTCTTTTGAGGCCAGCCTTCCAAATTCACATCTAATTTTAACCCACGGTACTTAATTGTATTTTCCTCAATCTTTTATGGCAAGCTGAATGTCAACCACAGTGATGACACTTTTCTATCACCTTGATTATTTGTTTAGCTCTTAAGTTTCAAGGTCTCACAGTTTATTAAAGTTATGATGTCGAGGAAAGGAAAGCAAAAGACTGACATGGCTGAGTTGAGACCTGCTGGTTAAATTAAAGAACAAGAAAGAGATGCACAGGCAGAGGAAGCAGGGATAGGTATCCTGGGAAGAGTATAGGGATGCTATGTGATTGGGTAGGGATGCAGTCAGGAAGGCCAAGGTGCGGCTGGAGCTGAACTTGGCAAGGAATGCAAAGAATAATAATAAGGGCTTCTACAGTGTATGTCGGACAGAAAAGGAAAGTAAAAAGAAATGTATCCTCCCTGATGAACAAACCTGGCAAAGTGGTAGCAACAGATGAATCACAGAATCATAGAATGGTTATAATTGGAAGGGACCTTAAAGATCATCAAGTTCCAGTCCCCCTGCCCTGGGCAGAGACACCTCCCACTAGAGAAGGTTGCTCAAAGCCCCATCCAGCCTCGCCTTAAACACATCCAGGGATGGGTAAGCCACAACTTCCCTGGGCAACCTGTTCCAGTGCCTCACCACCCAATATCTAATCTAAATCTCTCCTCTTTCAATTTAAAACTGTTCCCCCTTGTCCTGTCACTGCACTCCCTGACAAGGAGTCCCACTCCAGCTCTCCTATAGGCTCCCTTCAGATACCAGACAGCTGCTATAAGGTCTCCCTAGAGCTTTCTCTTCTCCAGGCTGAACAAACCCAGCTCTCTCAGCCAGTCTTAATAGGAGTGGTGCTCCATCCCTCTGATCATCTTGAGAAGATTGAGATCTAAGATGCTCAACAATTTCTTTGCCTCAGTCTTCATTGGAAAACTTTCTTCCCACACCTCTTGAGTGTGGGATCACAAGGGGATACCCATCACTGGGGGGAGCAAAATTTCTCCCACTGTAAGAGTGGGAGAAGTCAGGTTTGTGATGACCTGAGGAACCTGAGCATGCAGAAGTCTATGGGACCTGAGGAGGTGCATCCTAGAGTCCTGAGGAAATTGCCTGATGTCGTTGCCAAGTCATTCTCCATGATACTTGGAAAGTCATAGCAAACAGGTGAAGTACCCAGTGACTGGAAAAAGGGAAATATTATACCCATTTTTAGCAAGGGTAGAAAGGAGGATCCTGGGAACTATCAACATGTCAGCCTTACCTTGGTGCCAGTGAAGATCATGGAACAGATCCTTCTAGAATATATTCTCCTATGCTAAGACACACGGAGGACAGAGAGTTGGTTGGAGACGGCTCATATGGCTTCAGCAAGGACAAGTCTTACCTGACCAACCTCCTGGCCTTCTGTGATGGAGAGACTACATCAGTGGACAAAGGAAGAACTATGGGTGGTGTCTACTTGGACTTCTCAGGGCCTTTGACACTGACACCCACAACATCTTTCTCTCTAAATCTGAGACATACAGATTTGATGGGTGAACTGTTTGGTGGATAAGGAGTTGGTTGGATGGTTTCATCCAAAGGGTAGTGGTCAATGGCTCAATGTCCAGATAGACACTAGTGGCATGTGGTGTCCCTCAAGTTTCCATCTTGGGACCAGCACTGTGTAACATCTTCATCTATGCCATCATAGATCCCAACACTGGGATCCCAACTTGATCCCAACACTGGGATCAAGTGCACCCTCAGCAACTTTGCAGGTGACACCAAGCTTAGTGATGTGGTTGACACACCTGAGGGATGGGATACCATCCAAAGGGACCTGAACAGGTCCATGTAAACATCTTAGAGTTCAACAAGGCCATGTCCAGGGTCCTGCGTCTGAGTTGAGTGTTATGTAAATTGTGTGTAGTTTCCCCCAAGCCAGAGAACTTACAAGGTGTCAGGGATGGAAACAGTTCTGTTTGATTTATGTGGAAGAAATAAAAATTGCATTTCTGTAAGTGCTATTGAGCACACTTCCATAAGTCCATGTGGCCAGCAGGTCCTGGAAGGTGATTCTGCCACTCTGCTCCATTCTTGTGAGACCCCATATGGAGTCCTGAGTCCAGCTCTTGAGGTCTCAACATAAGAAAGACATGAACCTGTTGGAGCAGGTCCAGAGGAGGACCACAAAAATGATCAGAGGGCAGGAGTACCTCTTCTATGAGGACAGGCCAAGAGAATTGGGGTTCAGCCTGGAGAAGGGAAGGCTCGCGAGATTATTAAGCCTGACTCATTTGCTCCATTTTCATACTACTAAACTTATTTCCAAATCATGGTGACCATATAAAACTGCCTATAAAAAAGGGGGCTTAGACTATGCTAGTTCCTGAACTGTGCCCTCGATAGGTGCTAGCTAGCTGATGAAAACAATGTTAAGGTCCATGCTAACAATGTAATAACACAGGCGATTGAGTTCCCAGTGTTTGCACTCTGGTGCATTTACACTAAGATGGGTGTAGCCTGAGAAACTTCTCCCACTGTGCAAAAGATATGGTCAGCTGGAGGAGGAGAATAAACTACCAATTCATTACGATGATGTTATATTGCTGATGGGAGAAGGGATCCAAGTAATGAACTAAAAAAAAAATAAATAAAAACAGAAGCAAAGACATTAAAATAAACCAAACAACATGAGGTTATCTTTCTATTTGCCCTTGAATATCTTAGCCACGTCCCCACAAAGCTTGTTGTCTTTTATGATCTCCAGTCAGAAGTGCTAAATTGAACAGAAACTCAGACCATGTCTGAAGAGCAAACTATGTTGTGTGCTCCTGTGCACCCTTCCTACTGTCATCCAAAATGTTCACATATTACTGACCCCTGTCACATGACGTGTTCATAGCACACTCTCAAAAAGTTGATCTGTTTTACCTGGGGATTCACATTGTTAATAGGCATTTGGATTTGGCCAGCCTGTTTCAGAAGAAAGGTAATGTCTAGCCAGGTACATGCTGGCCATCCCATGCCAGCTGCCCATGCTTGCATACTGCATGCCTGAGTTGTTTTATTTTCCAGCACACGCACAACCTAGGTGTCAGATTCAGGGCTGTGAATTCCCAGGGCTGCGAATTTTAGTGAATCCCTTTACAGTTCCTGCCCTAACTGTCTAATCTTGTTGACTTTGATAGAGGTTATGCACTTAGACACTTCCACAAAGGGCTCTTAGGTGGGTTTTTTTTCAGATATTTTCATATAAAAATAGATGATTTTCAAAACAAGACCTGTAAACTGTAAACCTTTGGTCTATAGCTGTGGTTTAATTTGTCTTCAAAACTACAGTGTTGGTGACACTGTAGAAATAATGTCACAATAGGACACAGAAAATTACATTTATTATCCATATCAGTTTACAACATCATTCTCATACAGCAATGTCTTTAGCATACAAGAAGTACAAGAACCAGAGGAATTAGTATTCATAAATATGTATTTCGAGGGCATTATTTAATTTGTTTTACTTTTTCCTGTTATCTCTTTCTCCTGCCCTTTCACGTTTTATTTAATTTTTATTTTCATTTTGGCACTTATAACTGATAATATAACAATGTTTGCATTTAATAATTTGCATAATAGAATTGTAACAAACTTTAAAGTATATGAAAGCTTGCAGATTACAAAAATGCAGAGCTCAGCAATATTGAAGGGAACACAGGGAAGAATGATGCTGATAAGGCAGTCTGGCTCACTAATAAGTATAGTAAAATCTAGCTCCTTAAGCCACAAAACAAAGCTAATTAAGACAGAAGAATTCAAACACAAATTGAAAGTGATTTTTTTTTCCCAGCGGTAAAGAGTTTTTCTGTACAAGTGGCATATACAATACAGTGTATCTTGGATTTATTCCAAAAAGTATTGTGAGCCAGTGCAGAAGGTCACACTGGGATTAGCAAATACATAAAAGCCTTTGCACCAGGAGTACAGATGGAAATAAACAGTGTAAAATGACCTATCACTTAATTTATGTTTACCAGAGAAAGAAGTATACTCAGGTTTAACATGGAAGATGCCTGACTGTTCTGTTGCAAGAATTTGAGAGGGAACTAAAGAAATTTATTTTCTGCTCAGAGCAAAAGACTCTGCTGCGAGCATGATTAAGTTTTAATTTTAAAGTTTAATTTTTAATTTTCCACGATATGCAAAGAGTATTTCTTACCCAGTGAGATGCTATTCTGTGAATCTTCTTTGCAATACTATAATCTCTTCTCCCCTTTCCTTCTTGCCTTGGTCATCACACTTTAGATTCTTCTAGTCTTCTCCTGCCACTGACACCCATACTCTGTTACTGTTCTCTTTATTTTTACTGAGTCTCTCTTCCCTATACTACACTGTGTGCCCTCTCTCTGTTCTGGATGTCATATTGTCTAGGAACATCCATTCTGTGAAGCCTTTTTCTAGACAGTCCCTTTCTCCCTGCCTGGGCATCTCTTACCTTACTTCCCCTTATTCACATACCCTTATTTACTCTCAGCTCTGTCCCTTCATGTTCACCTATCCTCTACCATTGCATCTTCCTGTAGTAGAGTTAGCATTTTCCTAAGGAAATCTTGGAATTAGTAAGTCTACCTTGTTCTGGAAATGCTGCAAAACAGTGAATCCTCTTGTCAAAGTAACACTGAACTCCAAACATCCACAAGGCAGGGAAAAATCGAAGACATCTTGACTTTCAGTGAAGAAACGCATGGATAAAATCCAGCATTTGGATCCAATTTGTTGCCTTTCAACCATTCCTGTGCTAAATTATATTGATGTGGCCAGAAAGTTTAAAGAAAGAATGCCTTGGGTAATTTCAGTAGAGATTACTGTAAACTGTCAGTGCTATTCTGGGGACAGACAGAAGTTGTGGCTAGCTTGGCATCACTTTGCATTACCACAGCAGTGAATTTTAAAATGAACAAAGGGGGTCAGCACAGCCATGCATAATTGACTGTGGTACAATAGCAGAATAAATCCTGTTGAAGAGTGTGTTCCTTGGGTAGGATGCTCAGTAAGACACAACAGACCTTCAGCTTTCATTCTGTAGCTTGCTAAATGAGATAGCAAAGACACAAAGTGGCTGAAATTTAGACACATTTGCCTTCCTTTCTGAAACTGTGGTATTTCCTCTTGTAGTCACAGATTTACAGGGGAAAGGAAGGTGGGACTTTTAGCCACTTTTTGAAAGTACACTACCAAGAAAGCAACAGATGGAGAACCTTCATTCTGCTATATAACTGGAGCATAACTCAAAATAATGAGTTAAGAGTCAAGGTTTGACTTCTCATGCATATTCCATGGTTCTATGCCTACAGCCTTCAATATCATCAACTTCTGTTATTGTAAACTCAGCTAGTTCCAAATCAACAAAAGTTGTCCACCAGCAGCTTGACCCCTAATCCTCCTCCCCTCAAAGTTAATAGAGAGTACTTTATTCATCATCCTACAAAGTTACTGTTAGAGTCCTAATATGCAATATAAAGTCTTTGTAATGTTAGTGGTTAGGGCATCTGTGAACCAGGATGGTGTGGTAAAAAGGGTATTTTTGGAAGAAACCTTGAATAACAGTGACCATCTGAACTTACATTCAATTTATTTAATGTTTTGTCCAGCCAAATACCACCATTGTGTGTTTTCAACAAGCAAACTCAAGAGAAAGATGAAAATTATTGATAGGAATTGTTTTTAATTAAAGACCCAAACTAAGATATATCTGTAACATGTGTGTCATCAATCACTGCTAAAACTGTACTTCTCCTGTTTCGCTATTTGCAAGTTTAAAAGGAAAATTGCTGCATGTTTTCTAAAAACATATCCACAACCTAGCCTCTTCCCAATAATTTACATGGAATGTGCAGTTCAAACAACAAAGAGGAGCTGCCTGAATTAGATATTTTATCATCATAAAATGTTACTGCTGTTTGAAAGATATATTTTAACTCCTGTGTGCTCTAAAGACCTTATGAGGATTTTTTCTGACTTTCACAACTTATTCCTTCAAGTCACCTTTCAAAAACAGGAAAGCTATGGTTTTCTTGGAAATACACAGGCTAGCAAAAAAATGCTGGGCTGCATTCATAAATAGTATGTAGGACAGGACTAACCCTAGGGGCCAGTTCACAGTGAGCGTGTGCTGCCCTGGAACCAGACAGCAGTAGCAGCAGAACAGAGGTCTTGTCAGAGCAACAGAGTAAATCCCTGGAGCAGTCTGGCTGTGGCTGACTTGAATTTGTTGATTTACATTCTCTGAGACAATGTGTGGTTTCTTCTAATAATTACATGACCAGTTTTCTTAATTATTCATTATCTTTAACATATGCCAATGTGAGACATTTCTAAATGGGTCTTAGACATAAACATAATACTTTGTTTATTTTCCTCTTTCATATGTGATCCAAAAATAGATACTTGAAAGCACTCATAACTTCCCTTGTTTTAAAGGCAATTTCTTTCCAAATTGATTAAATTACTTCCATGAAAAAAGGCCCAAGATAAAAAAATGTTGAAAAATACCACTCCAGATTAGCATTTGTGTACACCTTGGGGAGCTGCCATGGGAAATGTTTACATAATTTACTTGAGTCCTAACTGAATGAGCTGAGGAGAAACATCCTTAGTGATGAACATCTTCATCTTGTTAGACTGTGCCTCAAGTCTGGAATTACTTGTAAAACAGTGTAAAACCTATAGGGCTAAATTAATTCTTGACATAGGCTTAAGAATGTTAAATAAATGGACTCAGCAGAGAAAAATAAACTAAAGATCTGATGCAAATTGTCTTCCACTTTTCTACTAGCAAACTGTAGGCAGCATAAAACCACATCCCTTATCCTTAGTCCTATTATAAAATAACATTGTATCAAGAACAATTAGCCAGTTAAGAATTGAAGTATACTGTTTGAATAGTATAAACCTTCATTCCATAGCTTAAGACGCAGAATATTTAAGACTTGTTAATAAATTCTTGTTTGGAAAATGCCATAGGAAAAAGAGAGAATAATCAAACTCAGAAAAAAATTATTATAGTCATGAAAAATTAGATCAACTGCAGTTATACTAGTTTTCAAATATTTCTGACTCGAAGGAATGAGCAGTATGTTTGAGAACCATAAGCAATCCAACAGCTACCTGTTTCCCTTAGGTAAATGCTTGCATCCATGTAAAGAGTTTTGTCCATACAGATGAAAGCAAAATTACTGTTAGCATACTAGGGGGATCTTTGCTATGACAACTCCTATCTCCAGTGTAGAAATATTGACACCTTAGTGATGGTCACTATTGTTCTTGGTTTTGATATTGCCTTTTATTTTGTGAAAACTGTGGACCAGGGAAAACTGACACTGGGATAAAGTCTGCCAAGCCATGGCAATGCAGTTCTTCTCAGTCTGTATGTAGAATAATCATCAAGTTCTTTCTAGCTGGCCACTTCATACCAATGTGACTGCAGATTTGCCATAGTACAACTGTCTCTTATGCTCTGAGGATATGGAAGTACAATAAGGGATATGCTCAGGTGAGTTGAGGAGAAATGAAAGCATCATGGGTGCACAAAAGAGCATTAAGTTTAACTCCTCCAACATCAGGTCTCTTTCAAGTCTGCAGGACATCCCAGGAGTAAGCCAAAGGTGTGTCTCTTATAAACTCTATGCAGTTGGTATTTTTAATGGACACTTGAAAAAAAATAATTAGTGTCTTGGTGAAGAAGATAAATATGGAAGTGTGATTGCATACTGTCACTGTGTGAACACCTATACTTTGTCAGAAGACAGCAATCACAATCCCCTATTGTTTAACCCATAATGACTTAGGAAGCTGCTAGACAAAAAAGGTGGCTCATTAGTGCCATGTGTTTTTTGAGAATTCCCTTCCCTTACTAAGGTCAATAAGGCACAAGTCATAGCACCTAATACTCTCCTGGGATTTCCCAGCTGTGTTGGGATCAACAATGGCATGCTCATCTCAGTTCACAATTTTCCTCTCCTTGTCCAGCTTCTATATCAGTGAGAACAGATTGTTCTCCATCATGCTGCAAGACACTGTACACAAACAGAGTTGTTCTAATAAAGGGTTTCACATCTTCGTGGCCCAAGACATGCCAGCAAGCCAGTATCCCACATGCTGGATCCACTAAACTCACTACACATTTATTCCATCCCTGTAGCTTAGCAAAACCCCATGATTTCTGGTCCCGTGCAATCTTTGAGCTTTGACTGGCAGTTCCGACTAGGTTTTCTTTTCCTAAGTAGTTCCCAAGTTCCTGTGAAAAACACAGGCTTGATTGAAGGCAAATGGAAATCTCCCTCTGTTGATCCATAGGGTAGTATCAATTTCCTTTGGTGATTATTACCTCTTCACAGCATTTTGGTCAACTTTGTTCTGGAAAAAGCTACTCTGTACAGTTCACCTCTTTGAGTTTTTTAGTAAATGGACTGAAACCGAACTACCAATACAAATATTAGTATTTTACTGCTAAGCAACATGGCTGCAAGTGATTAAATTAATTTACAACTTATTCTGTTACTGATAATCTCTGCTGTTTCACCCTTTTCTTCTGCTGTGCAAGTGCCTCTGATCAGACCTGCCTTCTCCCCAGCTTTTGTTGCTTTATGGTCTTCCGAAAATGCATTTTAATAGTTCTTCCATTTACCAAATTTCTCAGTGTCCGTATGTACAATATTATGTGTTAAGCTACCAGACTGTAGGACTGAGTGAGTACCTCTTTCAAATAATGAAAAAAAGAAAAAGGCAGAAATTTCAAACCCCAGAATAATAGAAATTGTAATTGAATGAATATTTTCCAGTTATTCATTTTCTTCCTACAATGGAAAAAAATGCAGGCTGACTAACAAACACTTATTATGACTACAACAAGTTTAGTCTTGAAGTTTTTGAAGTTCATAATTTCCCAGTATTTGGACTCTTAAATTAATTTTCCAGCTAAAATATAGTGACAATTTATATTAGCATCTTCAT
>VZTM01038132.1:0-43866 GCA_013400555.1 Jacana jacana
AGTAAGTCTCCTTGAAAACAAAGTCATATACTTAGGCCCCCTTTTGTATTTCGTGGTTCTAAAGCAGTATTTATTGAACAATATGCTTTCCACAGCAAAAGAGCGTTGCCTAGTGTAAGCTTTACTAAATTATGTCAGTATTGTTTCGAGTGTGTATTTTGATACTGGTTTTAGTAGTACAAGTATGATCAAATGTCTCTTTTCTGCACAATTTCTATAGAAAGATTTCTAGTTTTTACTGAAAAAGACTTACAGGTCAAAAAATGTCCTAAACCAACAAGAAATGATAGATCAGGTAAATTGCTTAATCTCAGTAGAAGTTCAGTCCCCCCAAATAAGGCAATTTAAGTTGAAACCACTAATCAGAGCAAAAATCTCATACAATGTCTTAGTCGTTACTGTTGCGTATTGGGATGAGCAATGGGAAAAGTAATTGCTGTGAGGACCACCGAAAGAAAAGTTATGCTTCAAACTAGTAAATGTGATCATTTCTATGGGGGTGGGGGGAAAGAAGATACACTCCTCTCTTTACAGGAAAAAATTCCATCCCTCTTACGGAAGCCAAATGCCAGACTGCATCGTGCCATACTGGTTGCTGTTTGTGTCACCTGCAAAATCCTGCTATTTTTCCTTAACAAACAGAAAACAGTTAAGAATCTTTAATCTTAATGTGTTGGACCAGATTCTTCTTTATTCAAGCACTAAAATCGGATTTTATCCTGTCTTCACAACAGGAGGCAATCCTGACAATTTACATTTCGTGTCATTTGCCTATACATTTTTAATTAATTGAGTACCCTATACTCCAGCTTTACAAATAACTGTGTTAGCAAAAGACATGATGAACATAAAATAGAATGATTGACGGTTTGAATACAAAAATTTTCACTAAGTAACTCTGGCTTATCCATGCCACAAAAAATTATAATGGAATAAAGATGATAAAAAAAGATTGCTCTAAAGGACAGACCTGCAGCAATGACTGTAGGGAAATACATGTGTGAAAACACCTGAAATTCCCCTTTGATTTTTATTTACCTGCTTGTTTGGAAGAAAGTTGTCCTCATTTTTTAAATTTGGATGGATGTGTAAGACATTTTCCTTATTTGTCCCTGCAAGTACTAGTAAAAAAGTTGTAAGGGAGGACTCAGACCCTCAGTGTTCAGAGTGCACTGCTCCTGGCATGAAGTTTAGGCCTCCAGGCTTCTCTCAATACCAATATCTTGGCTCCAGTTAATTTCCAAGAAAGTCCTTCCCCAAATGACTATTATAACAGCAATAAGAATGCTTACTAGAGGGATGCACTGATTAGGATGACTGACTATCCTACTTTGCTGCTCTCCAGGAAAATATATATGAAGTATCTCACTAAGATAGATGACTACAAAACTTTAGGCAGACTTTCTTTTCTTTTTTTGAATGTGGATCCTGACACTCAACAGGGCTACAAGAAGATTCAGAGGGAGATTTGAAGAATTTAAAAGCTGTTAAAGATAACGCAATGCTAATTATAAAATATATTATCAGGAGTTAAACTATGAAGAAAACGAATACAATAAAGTATAGTTTTCAGTATAGAAACAGTTCAGTTTCTGTAAAGCGCAAACCTCCTTCAGTTGCAAGTATTTATACCAGGGAGCTGTCAGGATGCAGCTGCCAGGATTTAACTGCCTTACATTGCAGGTAACAGCTCAATTTCTGCCTGGGAAGGGAACGAATGCTCCTATCTGCATTTAATAATTATGGTCAGTACACAGCCTACCAGTGGAAGGAACTGGGAGCAGCAGGTGTTCGCTGACTAGGAATGCAGAGAGATTGCAAGAATAGCATTTCTAATTATAAGAAAATTTAACTAGTTGCAATTACCTATTTCTATAAAGAGAAAGCAGTTGGTAACATTCTGACAGTTCTATACATTAAATAAATTCAGTAATTTAATCAAGTGAGGATTGCAGCATTTCAGTTTTCACATCCCTGTCCCCATCTGGTAGCTGATGCATGTGCTGATGCATTGAGCCTGGAATTCAGGGACAGATTCCTGGGACTGAATCTGAACATGCAGGGATCATGTCTGAAACTGCAGTTTGCGTCGGAACCTTCTCTGCTGTGAAGACGCTTTGGGAAGTGAGAATACACAAGATAAATGAAGAATTACAGAAAGAAAAGGAATTCAGACAGAGGTCTGCAGGAAGGTGGGTGAATTGGAAATCTCTAGGTATGTGAAAAGCTGGACTGTATGCCGTGTTTCAGAAGACCATAACCGGTCTGTCCAAACTTCCCCAGAGTCTAATTCTTTAGTTGTCACTCCAGCAGAATCCCCACCGGTTAGAATCTAGCAATATAGTCAGGTCAAACCAAGAATTCTGTTCTGTGTTAAAAATACTACCTTATATACTAAATCCCCTAAATTTGGATATTAAATCTCCACTGGTTAGAACAAGAGATAATTTTCATTTGTTATGCTTTCTTCTCAGTGGAGTGTAACAATTGGGGGTTTGTTGGTTTTTGTCAGCAGTTTTGTGAAATGTGAAGAAATTTAGCATTCTATTTTTGGAACTCTTCCTAATTTTTCAGATGTGTTTTAAATAGAATAACAAGTTCAAAAGTTACTAATGGAAAATACAAGTGGAAAGAAAGAGAATTAGCCTAATTTTAATAATTCCTGCTGAAGTCCCTTTGGAAATCAAGCTAAAAGAATCTGTGGCTGATTGACCTTATTCCATTGCATTTACATTTGGTGCAACTGAAGGCTTACTTTTTAGGAGATTGCTTCAAAATTAATGGTTTTGGAACTTAATTCCACGTGACTTTATACTCTGTTGCCCTGCTGCAACGTGATGAGAGTGCATGAAGTTGTGTCTTCCTTCTAACTGTAAATTTGAAGAACCATAAAACAGAATTTGTGTAAATTACTTCAGCCAAACATTACTCTGTGTTCCTGTCTTCCTCCAAATTGATAGTGTATTTAGCATGCAGAGATAACAGATGTTTGATGTCCAAGAAGGCCACTGTCTCTTTTGTTCCAGAAAATAGAAGGGATAGTAATTATTGCCTGTTCATTGCTGCACCACTTGCAGGCTATTGCTTGTCTGGGAGGAGAGAGCTGCTTTAGCAAAGCTGAAAGAGAAAGTTGTTCACGAAGACGGAAGAGCGATTTTGAGGATAGAGGAAGAGGAATGGAAGGTAGTGTTGGTGGGAATGAATGTTGTTTGGGTTGAGTGACTGATGCATTAGAAAACTACTATTTACGACTTTACACTCACAGCTTTGCTATTTTTAATCTGTGAAGTGTTCACTGTGTGCTTTGCTAACAATCAATTGAGACACACTGTTGTGAGAGTTTAAAAGCAACCTGTGGGGTTTTAGTACTGAAGATTAAGCGTTATTCTACAAAAATATAGCCCAAATGGCTTTTCTGCATTAGAAATTATTTATGCTGTGAATTATGAGTTTAATTATGTAAGTCCTCATTTAACATTAACATACCAGGACTGTTGAAATGTGTTAAGGTGCAAACCCTCTGGTTTTAGGTGTATGAAAATGTTTTTACTGTTGTTTACTTTCTGTTTCTAAGAGTGAAAACGAGCCAGTATATTCCCAGAATACGATTGCTTTTGTTTCTAATTCCCGGGGGGAGCAGCTAACTCTTGAATCAGCGACAGAGGGGAAGCCAACAGCCCTCATGGAGAAACGCTGATGCCAGTTCCTATGAAGTGATAAGAATTAGGCCCTGCTGAGGGGAGGGAGAGTGACAGTCACACCCAGCAATGCCCAGGTGGTCCACAGGCCACTGTTGCTCGTTCAGAACTCACTGTGTACAGACATTTTAGTTTGTAATATCCTTCAGCTCTTCTTCAATCAGCTACTCACTGTTTTTCTTAACAAAATAGGAAATACAATTTAGATCACCATTGAAAAGCACAGGGCTATTTAGAGCAATTTCATCTTTATTTGCTTTGTTAAAAAAAAATAAAATTAAAAGCCTGAGGCTTTTCAAGCAGTGACAGTAGGGCAGATATCTAAATCCTGGGAGAAAAAAGGGGGCAGGTTAAATCTGTGGTCAGAATGACCCATGTTGATAGTGTTCATATTGGGGTGTTACAATATAGATGGAGAAGGAGAGATTTCTTTTTTCCCTTCCCTCCCCTCCCCCCCTTTTTTTTTTTTGATCAAAAGACTGTTGCTGTTTCAAATAAAACTTCTACCTAAGGCTGCCTGTATTCGTGTTGTGTATGCTAAGTTGAATTTCTTCTGGTTTGTATTTCCTGTCTTAGACACTGCCTTCATGCTTACTGAAACTAGCTCATCTCCAGGAATGGCAGCTTCATAGAACTAGTTTGCAGAAAATTCCTCAGTTCATTGGAAGATTTCACAGTCTCGTTGTTCTGGATCTCTCCCGGAACTCAATTGAAAGTGTACCCAAAGAAATTGGTGAGCTGTGCTTTCTTTTCTTTTAAGCTGCTTTTTGAAGAAAATTAGTCTTCCATAAATGTGCAATTTTTGCCTCTCTGTCAATCCTATTGGGTACTTAGAAAACACAGGATTGAAATCTGACAGTGACACAGAGATCTTAAACCCATGGATTCCCTCTAAATTAAAAAAAAGGCTGGATGGAGTAGACGAATCTTTATGAAAGCTCACCATGAGAAAAAAACCTTGTAAGTGCAGCGGGTACTAAACGTCAGAATGCAGCTAGAAAAGTGTTATTGAAAACCAGGCTTCACGTTCTGCGTCTACAGCATGAGTAGCCCGTGCTCATCAGTGGGTTTTGAGGCTTTTCTGTAGCACTGAAGCAGAGTGCAGTTCTGTGCTAGAGTCCTAAGTCCTACCAGCTGAAGTGCAGCGAAATGTGTTTTTAAGGGAGAACACAGCGCACTTGTGTGACAGTGTAAGGATAACACCCAAGTGATATGAGCGTTTCTCCTTTGTGCTCTCTGCAGGCCAGCTGACTAGCCTCCAAGAGCTGCTTCTCAGTTACAACAGAATAAAATCTGTTCCTAAGGAAATAAGTAACTGCGTCAGTCTGGAAAGACTGGAACTGGCTGTCAACAGGAATATCAGTGACCTTCCTCCTCAGGTGTTGTGGGTTTTGTTTAGTTTTGTTTAATGTGTATTTTGAATTCATCAGAAGATAATCATCACTAAACGTTGCACGCCATGTTTTCCGATTTGCTTTGGTACCCTGCTTTCACAGCTACGCCACAGCAGGGCACCTGTGAGCGGTGCTGCTGCGAGCAGGCGGACTGTGCCCGCATGAGGTCGGGCGTGTGTTCAGCTGAAGGACCCAGTCCTTCTCCAGATAAATGACTTGGTAGTGCATGCAAGACAGCGATACAATTGATGACAACTTGTTTACACAGAATCACAGAATATCAGGGATTGGAAGGGACCTTGAAAGATCAAGCTCTTCTCTGATATACCCCACTGAGGATCTGACATCTTAGCGCAGAGAAGTTCCCTTTTATGGCTGAGAATACACATTCATGCCACGTGCCAGGACCCAGCTGTAAGCATCTTTACAGAGCTGCTAGCTATGAAAAGGGTTTGCTGTAGTTGGCAGCAATCAGTGCCCTGCAAAACTGAGTCCAAACTGTAATACTTCACAATAAATCTTCAAATGAAAATACACACTATGAATCAGAATCCAGAATTTACAAAATCTATGTGGAAACAGGTTTCACAGTGTAGCATAGAGCAATAGCTCTTTAATAGCTCATAGGAAGCACATAGTTATGTCCTATGGAGACTGAGGTGATACGAACCCGTGAAGCTTTGGTTCTGTGTGTGGTGTTTATGGGTTTAGCCTGTGGTGTTGGGTTGGGCCAGATTTGCAACAAAACATCTTTGCATCACTCGCTTGTAAAAGCACCTGGTGGCAGGATTCACCCAGGGCCTTAGGGGATGCAGTACTGGATGATGCTGTTTGACTGTTAGAATGTCTTGCCATAACAGTAGACTTTCAGAACGTGGAAGGTGTTCAGGTTCAGTTTAAAATACAGTCCATGCCATTTGACCCACAAAAAATGAAAATATTTGACTACTAAAAGATGGCATATTACACACAGTATGAAGGACTAAGGAGCGTGGTATCTTTAAAATTCCCCTTCTTGTTTCAAACCTACCTACCTTCCAGGCAAGCATGGCAATTGTTAGGTAGTATCAGCTAAGGTACTCAGAAACCATTCTGTGGTTACTAACTCCAAAAAGCGTTATAATATTTTGATTTTTTTTCCAGTCAGCATTATCACAGCAGTGCTGTAATGGAATGACCATACCAACTTGCATTACATCTCCCTTTTGTTACAGCTCAGTGATTTAAAGAAGCTTTCACACATAGATTTGTGCATGAATCAGTTCACTACCGTGCCTTCAGCTCTTCTCAACATGCCACATCTAGAATGGTTAGACATGGGGGGCAATAAACTCCAGGAGCTTCCTCATGCAATTGACAGGTAAATAAAGCTCAAAGCTCACATCTCACTCTCAATTCCACAGCACTGAAACTCTAAGTCCTGCTTCAAAAGATTATTTTAATTTTAGCCTCACTGCAAACTTAAGATTTATCAGCCCTAATGTGATATTTTGGATGAGCCAGAATAATCCATTTAATAAACCATAAATTCAGTATCAACTACCCAGTTAAATATTTCTTGCCAAAGACATTTCTGACCAGAGGTCAGATTGGGGATGGATACCGGGTTGCCTTTGAGAATTGTTGTACTCTTTACAAGAGTCCTTTTTGGAGTTATAAATATGAATCAATTACTTTATATTAATGACTGGTAAGATCAATTTTCTAAATATTGATTGATTGCACAAATAACTATTTTACAGAATGGAAAATCTCCACACTTTATGGCTTCAAAGAAATGAGATAAACTCTTTACCAGAAACCATTGGTAATATGAAAAATCTTAGTACTCTTGTTCTTAGCAACAACAAACTTAAGGATATTCCAGCCTGTATGAAGGACATGACAAATCTGAGGTAAGAAAAAGCAAAAGGAATATAAATAAAAATACCAGAAGATAAGCTTTAAAGCCTCCCTTAACTAGTATATCATAGAGTGGCACTAAGGAAGTGGAAAAGAAAAGGCATGTCTGCAGTTGTACAGATGGGCCCAATAATATATAAAGTGGCCTGATTACACAGACTCACAACAGTTGAGGATCTGGCCAAGAAAGGTCCGTGCAGCACAACTTACAGAAGTAAGCTATGACAGTTACAGTCCCGAATGAGAAGACAACTGTCAAACACTTTCTCATTTCTGAAAGGTCCAAATGGCCCAGTTCTAACTGACATTTTATATCACTCTTGAAAGCCAAGAGCTAAGAGGAAAAATACGTGACCAGCATAACAATGACAAAAAGTAGAACTCTGGCACTGAGAAGTCGAGCATTCAGAATTAAATCAGGTATAAGGATATGCACGAAACTCTCCTGCACTTGAGTTGAAAAATGAAAAAGAATTGAATGTAAATTTTTCATTGGTAGAATTGCAATTATTATTTTCTTTACTGTAACAGACACTTGCCTGTTGTTTGCATTTTCATTTGAATTACTGGATGCTGGCTAGTTTAGAGAAAGAATGCTTGTGTAAATAAATGTGTCTAAGCCAGTAAAACAATTCCTGTTTTCAGATCTTTTGGAAGCAGCATCATCTCTATAAACAAATATATATTTGAGCATAGGCCCAGGGATGGACCAAGAGCAGAGGGAGACAGGGCTGGCTCTTGCCTTCCAAAGGTGGGAGGATACAGGCGTTTGCACTCTGGTTCTCATCCACTCATCTGTTTGTGGAAGCTCAGCAAGGCTGAGCATTGGGTGAAAACCTGAAGACAAACCAATGAGGACTACAATGTTTTCTCCCACTGCAATCAGTTATTGCTGTAATAAGGTGTCTTCTTAGCTTAGTTTAGTTAGTAATACAAATACAGCGGTGAGTTTAGTACAAGAAAAGGCTTATTTTGTTCAAAATATTGTTTGAGGAATCTTGATTCAGTTTCAAGAGTTGTTCTCTGGACAAAACCCATCGCAAGAGTAACCCTTTCTGGTGAACTGTCAGATTTGTCAACTTCAGAGACAACCCACTGGAGTTAGAGGTAACACTCCCCCCATGTGAGAATACAGAAGAGGAGGAGCAACAGGAAATGTTTGGCATTGAATTCATGCACATGTACATCCAGGAGTCCCTTAAGAGAACGGGTATGGCTTTTTTATTATTCTCATCTCTCTGGAATACAATGAGGAAGGGAGGAATAAACTTGGAGAAAAGAAAGTTAGGATGCACATACAAAGGAAACATGAATGATCTTAATAAATAACATTTTCTAAAAATACGTAAACAGCTTTTTACTGAGGCCAGGGATGCTTTTATGATGAGCTGGCAAAGTAGGTCTCAATATGAAGGGCTTACGTTCCAGTAGTAACAGCAGAACCTCAGAATATTGCAATAACGTGCCCAAGTTAGACTGTCTCTTTTAGTTGCAATTTAATCAAGAGTTTACATAGCATGGTCTTCCACCACTACCGTCTCATGAAGCTCAGCTTTCCCTGTTTTTGGATGTTGCCCTGATGGAGACTACCAAATAAGGATGTAAGGGAGAGATGTCTACATTCCCAACACACTGTGTGTTTTAGCAGTGAAGTATCAACACCTGATAAATGGAGGTTTCTCACAAATTGCTTTCCCTGGCAGAATTCCCTCACATTTCTAAATCACTGTGACCCAATAAAATGCTGTTACTAAGCTCAAATTGTGCAGTAAGAGACCAAAATAAGTGCTTCTGAACAGATGTGCAGGTGGCAGTTGTTAATTGCAAACAGAACTGCATTGGAGAGAGAAAACGTTCTCTCTGATCTCCATTCTATACATGGCAAGAGCTTAAAAAGCAAATGACTGAAATGCTCGTTTCAGAATGCTAAGCCACCTTCTTTCTTATCAATATTTCATAGACCTCATCGCACTCGACAACTTCCTGAAGGGGGGTTGTGAAGAGGAGGGGGGTCAGTCTCTTCTCCCAGATAACTGATGACAGGACTCGAGGGAATGGCCACAAGTTGTGCCAGGGGAGATATATTAGATGTCAGGAAAAACTTTGTCTCCCAAAGAGTGGTCAGGCACTGGCATGGCCTGCCCGGGGAGGCGGTGGAGTCACCGTCCCTGGTGGTGTTCAAGAACTGTCTGGACGAGGTGCTAGTGACTGAGTAGCTTAGTGGGTAGTACTGGTGATAGGACAGTTGGACTAGGTGATCTTGGAGGTCCTTTCCAACCTCATGTTTCTATGATTTCATGAATGAATAATTAAATTAGCACAAATATATGAAGATGACAATTTACAAATAAGTTTTCTTCCTTACCCGATTCCCCTAGCAGAACAGGAAATACTTAGGCCTACTTGAACTTGTAAAGTTTTCCCGAACTTCAGAATTAAAATTAGCTATGTTAATTTCTCTTATTTTAACCCTTTGTCTTTCAGGAAATCCAGAAAGTTGTACTTCTGATCCTTCTCCTACCGTAAATGGGAATGAATAAAGAACATAACTGTGAACGGAAGAAAACGTCAAGTATACTTTTTCCCAGTGAACAGGCACACAACAGGTTTTTCAAATATCCTTAGGGAGTTTATTTTTCTGCTCATGAGAACTGTTTGTAATTCCCAGTGAAACTGGGAAATATAAGACCTTTTCCTGGGTATAGGAAAGACTAAAACAGCTTTTTTGTAAGCATTGAATTAGCTTTTTTAAAAAGCCCAGACAAGTTTTATGGGTTTTTTTGCCTACCAATTCCAAATCTCTCTCGTGTCACGTAGCTGGCTCCGGTATCAAAGTCGGGCTTGGGACAGCTGTCAACAGGACATTCTCCAAGGACACAGCAGACTCAGTATAATACTGCAGCGCAGCCTTGTATCCGCGTTGCCGTAAATATTCAACCCGCCCATGATCTATCAGCAGTTTACAGAGGCATCCCATCTCCTTTCGTTCTTCAACAGTGAGTATTCTAGTGTCATAAAAGGAGGAAAAGTAGGAACAGTAGGTGTCAGGAGACTAGTTCTGTTAACGTTAGTAGATAGAAGTCTTAGAAAAGACTGTTGAAATCACTGTATGGTCACCTCAGTTCAGGCAAGCATGACTGTTCAAACAGTTTGAAATGTATGTCCATGAAAACCGTATTTTTAATGTAGAATATTTCTAGAAATCAATTAAAACATTTCTGGAAAATGAGTCATTTTGAGGACCTGAAACAATTCATACACCACTCTACATAGCTCTGCTTTTCTGCAGGAGTCCATTGGCTAGGGGAAAAAAAATGAAAAAGAATAGTTACATACCCTTGTAAAGTATCAGAGTCACTGTCTGTCCTGCTGAGCGTTTGCTCGTGGTCTTCTTCTATGTCATTAGTTTGATCTTCACGTTCTTCACCTGTAGAGACTTTGGTTGTGGTTTCTCGCATGCCACAAGTGGCCCAGCTACTCATTCGCTGAAAATAATTAAATTCTAATGGTCCGAGTCCAACTGATTGAAAGAATTCTCTGCCTACGTAATGTGTCCAGTCACACTTGTGATGGCAGCACAGTGCAATAGCAATTCCAGCTACAGGCTTAGAGTTGTCTTTGCTGCTTTCGTTATCAGCAGAATGGTTAGAAGCCACCTCTGTCTGATCAGTCCTAGAGCGTTTTGCTGCAGGCTCTTCATTTTCTCCCTCACAGCAAGTTGTATAACTTTCAACCAAGCATCTCAAAGCAAGATCTGGGCAAAGAAACAGATATAGCCCCTTCAGAAATCAGTGCTGAACACCATACTGTTATTCCTGCAGGCTGTATCTTGGCAGAGAATGTACTTCCCACAAAGATGAATAAAAATATACTCCACAAACTAAGTCAAAAAGCAATTTTAAGGATAACTACAAATTACAAGCATGCTTTGAAAACATGAAAACCCTAAATTCTAAATGAAAATTATGAAACCTCTGGAGCCACTAGGGGCTTGTCCTCTTGAATATTTGTTCTACACAAGTGAATCTGAAATACTGTGGTTAACAAACCGGCATGTTGTAGGAGGATTTTCCTCCCTGGAAAACATGTAAACTCTAAAAGTTTACTATCTTAAAGTTTACAATCTATTTAATATGTAAATGTACTTCTTAAGTGCTTAACTGTGGCATCTTTGTAACAGTAACTATGTAGGTGCCATAGGTGTAGATGCCTTTCTCTACTTACTAGACATATAACATTAGGAAAAGTGTATTAGTTTAAAGCTATCAGGATGGAAACACGTTCTTCTCACTTGCACTGAGGTAAAGAGATCTTTGGAATGTAACTGCTACCTTCACCAACAAAGGGTTAGAGGGCAAGAAAAGCTTAAAAGGACAAAATTTGGAACATCAGTCTGTTCAGATTGTAAGATTAATTTACTATCATAACTTTCTTCAGTAAAGACATAAATAATTCATACCTGTTGCAGCACCACACAAGTGCTTCCCGATTCCTACCACTGGCAGTTTTTTCTTCTCCAAAACAGGTACCTTCTCTGGAAGGAAAAAAAGTTAACATCACAATCTCCAACAACCCCAGAACCTCTATTATTTTATACCTGGGGCAATATTTTTTCTGGATAATATAATTTCAGCACACTTAAAAAATGAAATACATATTTACTGCTACTGCAAATACAGTGGTCTGTACATACAGTTATAAGCTATTAGAAGGAAATCTTTCTTTTTCTAAAACAACTGAAGAAAAATCAGATGCTGTGGCTCAGTTTCAGCCTTTCTATACTGCCTACGGAATGTAAATATGACATAATGCACCTCCCAGTGACGGGGGTTCCCACAAATTCTACAGTATTGATATGACTGATATCACTGATATGCAGGACTTGCTTTATTCCATGCATCAAAAACAAACAATGCACAGGGGTTTACCCTGCAGATTCTAAAAAACCTTCAGAAGTTGTTCACCTATAATGATGTCCTATAAGCATATAAAAAGCAGAAAAATTTAAATCTCCACTTACTATCTATATGTGTGTATGTATATACACACAGCATTCACCCATTCAAGCAACCCCAGAGAATAATCTTCAAAGCCAAGCACATTTAAGTGTGCTCCGTACAAACAGACTTGAACTCCAGCACTCAAAATCTACAATTAAGCCTTTATTTCAGAATTATACAAGCCAAGAAGAAACTTACTTAAACATAAATGTTGAATATCAACTTGAAGCCTTTCAAATATAGAATCTCTCCCTTTATGTTTTCCGTCCACCTGTGTAAACACACCAGGATCATTAAGTAGGGCTGCCCACTGATAATCACAGTTTTGCTCCAGGTATTAATGCAGGACTTCTTTCCTGTCAAGCCAACACCTGCACTTTTCAAACATTATATACCAGAATTTTTTGCTAATAACTTTTCTCTGGGCAAAGTACAGAATGCAGGCAGTCACACTTCCAAAACTTTTTAAATGTAAAGACTTTACGTTATTTTTAAAGATAAAAAGCAAATACTAACAGCTTAATAACAATAATACTAACAGTTTACACTCTGATAATGTGACAATATCCTCTCATACCTTGAATCTTGTAGTTGCCCTTTCCACAAGCAAAAACTGAACATTTTCAACATCGTGTAAGGCGACATGCACCCAATGAGACAGCTTTCCTCGCCCAGCTCCAAACTCAACAAAGCATCTTCCTGGACCAAGTAAATGTAATTTTTCCATGTTACCTAAAATAGAAGCCTACAAACATCAAAAGCTTATTTATGAACCAAGCAAATATGTACACTGTGTACTGTAGTACCTAATAGAAACATTATTACTTCACCAAGCTGCATAAGACTTTTTCAAGTCTCCTCTTCCATGAGGGATCAGAGAAAAGACGTTGTATGTACAGAGGAAAGAGATGATAAATTCTGGCTAGTAAGCATCACCCTGCCCCTCTTCCACTGCTCGCAGAACTCCATCCACAGCTTTTAGGGATGGATTTGGGGGAACCTTTATAATAATCTTCTCTGCCGATTCTTGAAGCAGCTGTCCCAGATCTGGGTACTCTGGGATTTTCTGCAAAGGATCAGTGCCTGCAGAGCCCCACCTTTGTGTGCTGGATTTAGGCATTTTGCAATACATGGAAAAGGAATGTAACACATGGGAAAAAGGTACAGGGAACAGACATTTCTCACTTATTTTTTTCTTCACAAAACTTTCTATTTTTCTTCAGTGTGCAATCCACCTCCCTTAAAATTCCTGCTGGTCAATATACACTAAAGAGGGAGAAGGTAAACTCAGGTTCTACAATTCTTTTTACTCATTTATTACACAACCAGGAAATATAGGATCAGCTGTTACAGAAAGAGTACAAAAGTTCCTAGCAAATACAGCATTTTACCTTTTGTAGCTCTATTTATTATGAGTTAATATGCAGTAAGAAAATACAAGGTCAGAAGAACACCACACAATTTGTGATTTATTTCAGTATCCTAATAAAAGTTTCCTACTAACACTTAACAAAGCAGCCATGCAAAGGCTATATATATATATATGTGCTATTATTGGAAGAGTATAGAGTTATAGAGCGTATCAGATTTTCTGTACATCAAGTGACTAGCATAATGCATGCAGTCTCTGAATTTACAGCAGCAGAATTCCACATGGGTACAGACATCTATTGCTATGAGTAAAACGGTGACCATACCTGCTGTTTCAAGTGTTTGAAAGCAGATTCCCCATTCTTTGGGTCATTTAAGGCTTCCTGTAAAGCCTGGTGGGACAGTATTTGTTCCTTAAGGTGAAGTTCCAGGCCTGCACACAAATGCAAAAAAAAAAGCTTTTTGGTAGTTTCCAGTTTCCAATAGATTCTTGTTTTCTAACACCCGGGTTGCAATATTCACACATGAACTCAATTTGTAGCAATAACAAAACAGTCTGTTGGGGGCATAAATCTATCATCATATATTTATAAGAGAGATGGGTTTTTATCTGTAATGATACTTGAGTGGGAAACAACAAGCACAAAAGGCAGGGAAATTACGAATAAGAGATGAGTGTTCTATCATTCTCTCAATCTAGTTTATTCTTCTGAGTAAAATTTAGCTATTGGAAGATTGCCTATATCTTGATGATAATTACTTAAGATGTGACTAGTGCTAAATGTCTCACATTTTCACAGCTATCTAACAACAAAAATAACTATGAAATTTTAAATTAAATTTAAAACATCTCATTTTCAGTATTATTTGAGCTCACCATTACTTGCTTTTTTCAACTTGGTAATTAAGTTTTGCAGCTCTTCTTTGGATAGAGAAGAGATAGATACCTTTTAAAGAAAAGCAAAGAAGCAGCACCCATAAATATTTTTATTATTATAAGTGTATTATTATTATTATTTATATTTTTTTATTTTTGCCAGTTCTTTAGTGATGTGATAAATTGCAATATATTAGGTAGGGACTGAACTTTAGAACAAATAAATGTACTCACTTGGTTGTCTGGTACTTCTGCTACATCTTTTAAACCTGCATTAATATCTTGAACAAAGTAGACCTTTAAAAATCAAAAGAAAGGAAATTTGATTGTTTTAGCTACCAGGAAGCAAAAAGCTAAATTCCTCAGTGTTTTTATCGCTAATGTATATAGCAATAGGAACCCACTGCAAAAGAAAAAAAAATTAAAAATATAAATCCTTTTTCCTATAGTCTGATGCCGAGTCCCCAGCAAAACTGACTGTTCCGACACATTTTAACAAGACTGAAGGTTGATAAGAGTTAAGCTCTCAATGCTTACGAAACTGATTCCAGAGAACATTATATGGTTTCCCAGGTAATACTAGGGGTGCAATACTGATAATTCAGAAAGGCAGACAATAAAGAAGACCCTGATGGGTTTTTTTTATGAAACACACATCTTATCCATCCCTCGGCACTGGCTGCAGCTGCCAGCCTCGTTGTCCATAGTTCACAGCCAACTGGGGTGAAGTGGGCAGCCAGCCGGGAACGAAACACCTACAGCCTCCCTGATCGCTTTGCTTTGCCAGGACAGTCTCTCACCAAGCCTCTAAAATGAATGGCATTGTGAGAGACTGCTCTTGGAGAACGTTCTTGAGAAAAATGAACTCAACATTTTCATTTGTATTTAAGAGAGCTGAAGAGCTGAACTACAGTGAGAGGGGACATGGAAGACGGGAATGTGAATTCCATTTCTGCAAGTACTTATTCAGCTTGTAGGCTGTCCTTAGTAGTACTCGCCAGAACTCCCGTTCTCCAGTTCCCAGCTGCTCTCAGCATGATAAATTCTCTGCCCAGCTGTGATGTTTAGGCTCTTCAATCTGAGAGGAAGCAGTGTTGAATTTACACAGCACTTACTGGCTTTGGCTTCTCTCTTGAATTACATTTCTTTAAATGTTTCTGTAGTTGGTCTTCATATACAGTGCTAAAATCCAAATGAAAAGAAAAGTTAAGTTACAGCGTTTATCATGGGCACTCTGACAACAAAGAGTTAGAAAAGCATTTACATATACTTACTGCTTTGGATCAAGAGGGCATGGAATTCTTTTTCTGTCATTTTCCTCCTAGTTGTAAAACATAAGTTTTAGACAACACTTCACCATTCATTCTATGTACCTGCTTTAGGAAAGCTGTTAAGGGACATCCAAGTTTCATAAAACAGCTATTCTGCAGTAGGTGGGTTAACTGGAATGGAGGAACTGAAACAAGATTTCAGTATTTAAGTGGATCCTCAGAGAATAAGCCCATAACACAGAACCACAAAATGATATGTTGTTGGAAGGGACCTGTGGAGATCATCTAGTCCAACACCCCTGCCTAAGCAGGTCCATCTACAACAGGTTGCACAGGAACCAGGAATGTGTCCAGGCAGGTTTTGAATGTCTCCAGAGAGGGAGACTCCACCACCTCTCTGAGCAGCCTGTTCCAGTGCTCAGCCACCCTCCAAGTAAAGAAGCTCCTCCTCATGTTTAGAAGGAGCTTCTTATGTTCAAGTTTGTGGCTGTTACCTTGTATCCTGTCACTGGGCACCACTGAAAAGACCACGACGGCAGCGTTCCTGCTGGGCTGAACTGATGGCCTCAGCGCATCCAGGGCCCAGAGGAAAGCGCCGGCACTGGCTCTCCTGCCCGTGCTGCGGGACCAGCTCAGGCAGACAGGCCACCACAGGGCCCTGGGGTGCCAGTGGGGCTCCCCAGCCCCAGAAGCCCATCCTCCCCAGGGGCCCGATGCCCCTCCCAGCCAGGCCCAGTACCTCCTGGTGCCCATGTTCTCCACAAAAGCGCCTCCCGGGAGCCGGGGTCATCTTGCAGAAGCGCTTCTTCCTCGCCACGAAGTAGGCACATCTGCCCGGCTCCGGCGCCGCCATTTCCGCCCCACCAGCCCCTGCGGTGGCTGCCTCGGGCTCCATCTTGAGGCTCCTCCTCCGCGGGAGCCGGGCGCCAAACTCGAAGCTTAAGATGGCGGCGGAGAGTCTGTTCAACCGGCCGGTGTGTGTGCAAGTGAGGTGCCAGGGCTGCGAGGAGAGGTAAGGGGCCGACTTGGTTTCTTTGCCAGCTGCGCTGTTGCTTTATTGCATTCTGTAAGAAAAGGGCTGCCAAGTGATGGGCTCTTTCTTTCTCCCTTCCTGCTTTGTGCCCGAACAGCTGGGAACGAGAGGCGGGACCCTCTGCCTAGTGTGGGCCGTCAGCTGAGTGGGCGCCTGCCTTGCTTTTGCTTTGGAGCTGCTTAGGGGGGGGGCTCTGGGTTAGAGAGAGGGGGGTTCGGTTACAGCAAGGTTGGAGGTGATCAGTAAGGGCTGGGCATGGCTCCTGTGGGTGCCTTACTAGGGAGAGGGGGCGCTGGTAGCGGAGGAAACGGGCAGTGGCTTTACAGAAAGGCTGTAGGGGGACTGGGGCAAGCGCGTCTCCCCGGGTAGGTGGTGTGAGGGCCGGGGTTTCTGGCTGCGGGTCCGGGTGGCCGGGCCTCTGTTTGCGCGTCTCCCAGGCTGCAGCGGTTGCCCTGCGAGCAGGCCCGCTCCGCTTCCTCCTCTTCCTCCTCCTCCCGTCAGTGCCCCGACGGCGCGGGCGGGCCCCGCTCGGTGTCTGCCGAGGGTCGATCACAAGGCCGACTTGTGGGGGCGTGCGGGGCTCAGCACGGGTGCTTGGGGACGCCCAGGAATGTCGACTGTGAAGTGTCTGCTCAAAATATGGATTTCAGCAATATAGGCGCTCTCTGGACCTATCAGTCCGTCAGGGCTGCTCTGGCCTGCCTGTGCTAGAGGCACCGAAAGGTGGGCTGTGGGTGTAGTCTGTAATGCAATTAACTTCTCGGGTAACTCAAGAAGAAGTAAATAAAGGCAAGGTAGCACTCTATGAACGATTATCAAAAGTTTCAGCAGTCGTTAATAAATCTCAGCAGGCTTTTCCGAAGGCTTTAGTGTCTGGACAAAGTTTCAAGACTCGTGCCTTGCTATTTCAAGTTTGGGTAATGAGCAACGAAAAACCTGAGCTGACAGAGGAGGCTTGCAAATACCTCAGTAGTAGTAGCCGTTATCAATGGGGACTTTCTCAGTGTTTCTGCTTAATTTTTTTGTTTTCGAGGTGTCATCTAATTCCTGTAATGTGGTTACAAAGGCATGTTATTTGGAGAATGTGTTCTTGATTTGTTACTAAGTTTCCTCTTCTTGTACACAGGAGGTTAAATGTGCGAGTGAATATTGAGCTACTGTCAATTTCTAACCCTGTTCATAAAAAGGTTTGTGGAACAGTTACATTTGTGTCATTTGTTCAGTTTTATCTGAATTTCACTCTGTAAGAGAACAAGTAGGCAGAAGCAAAATAGAATTTTAGTATGTTTGTCACTTTATTTTATTTTTTATATAATTTCTCGAGTAATTTAGTTGGGTTTGTATGGTGGGGTTTTTCCTATCCTTTTTAGCCCTTTCTTTTTAGTCAGCTCTTCGTGGGTCTTGGTAAATTTGCAAATCAAAAGTGTTTGGAAACCCTTAGAGGAACTGGAGGTAAAGATTAAGAGCAGTCTCCTGTTGAATATACTCAACACTTAGTGAAGAGTACGAGCAGCAGTTATCTTTACAAAGTCCTTGTCTTAACTAGCAAAAACGACAATTTCTGTGTGGATGTGGCATTTTGGTTTTTATTGATAAGTGTGTTAGGCTTTGAATGTTTGGAATTCATCTGGGAGAGCAGGAAGAAAGTAATGTACTAAATACGCAGTAAAAAAGCAAAACAAAACACTCTCTGGAAAAACAGCAATGAGATTAGTACTGGAGATTTTAAATGTTTTTTTTTGTTGTATGTCTAATTTGCTATTTAAACTGTGAGTGTACCTGCTGTGATGTTAAGATTGGCCGTTGGTTGGTTATAGTGTTATTGAGTGAAGGTTTGTTTGTAAAGGAGCACAGCAGTTCTCTGTAAGCTTCTGCTAACTGTGACAATGGTAATGTTAAGGTCAGTGAAGAACTGTGTACCAAGATGCAGCCTGTGTCAGCAGGAGCCTGAAAATCCTGTTGGCTGCATCGGTGAGTGATCAGTCTAAAAAAGGCAGATGCTTGGATCAGTTAACAACAGGACCTCAAACGAAGCAGGCATTTTTACCCTGCTCAACAACCTGCCCTCATTGGTTTGGGGTGGCATTAGTTTTAGCAGAAACTAACTGCACATTTAAATCCCTAACTTTGTTTATACATCTGAGAGTTTTGTTAGTGTTACAAGTGTTTGACTTATTGAAATGTTTCAGTTCTGTGTGTGTCCACCCGTGCTGGGGTCACACTGCAGCTGTGTTGGAAGAGAGCTGTCAGGGTTCTCCTTCATGCCTTTCCTCTGCTGTGGAATGTTATTGTCTTTATGCATGTTTGAGCCTTCGGATAGAGAGGAGGTGCCTGGGCCTAATATACCAGGTGTTTTGCATAACCTCAGCCTCCTAATGAAAAACTAATGTTTACAGAGGCAGTTCTTCCAAAACACTATGTAGATCTCCAGTGAACAATTGAATTTAGATTTAAAAGTTTAGCAGCATAAATGCTATGTTTCCTTATGAGCTGACTGCACTTCAGCTGTATCCATTTTATGTTTGCTTTGCAAAGCTCCATACTCAAATATATGAACCCTTCAGAAGCTAGGAACAGTATGCTCTGAAAAACTTGAGGTTTTAGGAATGATGTGTTTGTTGATCCATTGCAGTGGGCTAGTGCTAGTGCTGCACTATCTCATGATGGGGGAAAAATAGCAGGTAGCTTGCTTTCTGTAAAATAATGAAGATGCATTGAGTTTTGAAACCATGGCTGCTCAAAGTTGAAAGTTTTCACTTGGTTTATATTTCTCACTGTAATATTAGAAGTTATGTAAAACATTAATGTTTCCCACCTTCTGAATTACTTGCCAAAAATATGATAGAGTTATTCTATCATATTTTTGGCTAAACAGTAAAAGCATTGAATTTGCAATATTGGTTTCCAATATTTAAACAATCCTGCTATAATCCTGGTTTATAGCACTTAAAATCATATTTAAATGTCTGTCTTTTCAGGATTTAGCTGTTCGATTGACTGATGATACTGATCCTTTTTTCCTTTATAACCTTGTCATATCTGAGGAAGATTTTCAAAGGTAAGCAAAATGATAACATCTTGTCTACAAAACACTTCTAAGTGGAAATAATAAAAGGAACATCTTTATCTTAGAAGGCTTTATCTTGGAATTTACATTTTGGCTTTTTTCACTCGTGGAGTTTTGTCAGTATTTTAGTGGCAGTGTTCTCTTTGACCAGTTGGTGAAACAGCCAAGTACAGGAAAGGGATTGGCCCAAGATTATACAGTTTATTATTATACAGATTATTAACAGTTCCTGTTACTGCTTACATCTTCTGTTTATCATTCCTACCTCATATAGACTATGATGAACTATTTGAAGAAATAATTGCCAGAGGAAATTGAATGGATGTAGTTTTGCAGGCCTGAACCTTTGTCTTATGGTTCTCTTGCCTGCTACCACGCTGACTCTACTCCTGGGTCTCATTTTACTTGCTCAAAAGTTGGACATCAATTATTTTTTTTCTGCTTTGTTGTTTGGTGGTTGTTTTTTTTTGTGGGTTTTTTTGTTTGCTTGTTTTATTTTAGGTTCTGTTTGTTTGTTTTGTAAAGAGAGATGTGATCTGTATTTGGATCAAAAGGCAGAAGTAAAACAGTGTTTATAAAACAGATGTGCAGAAGTGTTCTATTACACAAAGGATAGCTTTGTGCATACCTCAGACCAGGACACCTGCTGAGTGTCTGATTCTGTCTTTGAGTGCACCGTGTCTATGGTGAAGGTGCACAACTAAATAAGCAGGTAGGTAGATAAAGTCTTGACAATGGTTGAGTCTCCCCTCGTTGTCCTTTGCTTTTTCCATGTGCGCTTTTCCAATCACTCTGCTACTCTGGGCTGTAAAGGAGGTATCTGCTCAAAGAAGCATATTTTTATGCCACAATAACCTTTTTGATTGTTTGTTTTTTGTGTACAGCCCATTTGCAAGAATTCTTGAAATCAAAAATGTCCTCTAGTGGTTATTATCCAAGATGTGATCACACTTTTCTGTGTTCAGGATTGAAAATAACATGCTAAACAAACTTTAATGACCTGATCAGAATTGGTTCTTTCAAATAGTGTAAACAAAGTATTTTATAGGAAGTAGATTAGACTTCTATATCCTGTTAATATATATTTTTTTTTCCAATCTGTTTATATAGTTTAAAATCCCAGCAAGGTCTCTTGGTAGACTTCTCTGCTTTTCCACAAAAATTTATAGATCTGCTTCAGCAATGCATCCAGGAACAGAACAAAGATATCCCAAGGTAGGTAACAAGTGCTGTGTACGTGTTCCTCAAACACTTGTCAGCCCCTCGGACTGAGGAGGGTGAGTAGAACAAGAATAATTTAACATTCCCCTGGAAACATCTGAGTATCAGTTGGTGGATGTACAGAGCTGGTGTGTTGTGTTCCCCCCACCTTTTTTAACAGTTTAATGCCAGAGAGCCAATCTAAATTTGACAGACTGAGGTGTAAATCATTGGCTTCACAGGAGAAGGCAAAGTTATAAGGCATTCTGACAAGGATTTTTGTTTCCTTCATTTCAGTGTTCAGATGTGAGTGGGGAGACCTGAGGTCCACTTGTCCCTGTATAGTGGCATTTTCATATGTTATTTTTGTTTGTTTGTGTACCAAGGAAAGCCCTGTCAGGAGTGCCTGGCTCCACTCCACTAATCAGGCCATTTCCTGAGGTACCTACTGTATGCTATCATTTTTAGTCTGTTTTCCTTTTGAATTTGGTTACAAAGGCCTTACTTGGTTTTGGACTCCTAAGTCAAAGATGAGCTTCTGAAAATTTTACAAATAAACTGATTAAATTTGTCCATTCCTTATTGTAAGCTTGATTTCTTACTACAAACTAATATCAACTACAATGTTGCGATTGCCTTTCGTAGTTCTTTTTTAAACAAAAACTGGGCAGCCAAATTTTATTGCACATAGCAAATTATATTTGATTTAAAAATAGCTTGTAGGATTACAGGAAGTTTCAGGGAAAGAAATATGCAAAACGTTTGATTATTTTTGTTTTTTCCCTAGGTTTTTGCTGCAGTTGGTTTCTTCTGCATCTCTTCTAGATCACACGCCTGTTTCTTTAAATGTGGTGGAGACCAACCCTTTCAAACACCTCACCCATCTCTCTCTGAAATTCCTACCAGGAAATGATGCAGAAATAAAGAAGTTTCTAGCCAGCTGTTTGAAATGCCTCAAGGTAAAACGATGGCTGCAACTAGGCCTTGCTGCTCTGTGTGCTGAAGCATTTTTTTCAGTCCTAATGCTTCCAAAGAACGTACTGGGTTGGTTTATCTTGTGTTGTAGCTCATGTATGTCATTGCACGCAGTTATTTGGGTGCATGTTATGAAATGGAATTGTTACTGTCACTTTTGCCATGAAAATATGACGTGCATGTTCAGCCAAGTGCTATAATTTGAACTGGCAGAAAACTGGGTATTTTATGCCGCCGTGCCCGCAGTCTGCAGCTGTTGGATGCTGCAGAGCCTCGTGCTGGTTGCCAGGTCAGCTGTGGGAGTAAAATACCGCCACCTTTCAGTCTCTCTGTTCTGCAGTTGGGTTTAGGAAAGAATCTGTCTGTTTATAATCCTACAGCTTTGTGGACTCAAGGGCTCGTACTTATAAATTCCGGGTTTTTACCTTGTAAGCCAGTGCCTTTTCTTTTAAATGTATTAATTTTACATTATTCCAAACTAAGTTTATTTAATTTTCCCACAAATATAGTGGGTATGTGGTTGCTTAGGCAGAGTACGCTGATAAAATGGGAGCTAAATACTACTTGTATGTTGGAAGCTAAGGATTTGACCTGATGTCTCTTTGTACATAGGAAGACAAAACAATGTTGGAAGAAAAGCTTAGAAAAACTGAAGAGGATCTTACCAGGCAACTGAGCTACACTCAACAGGTAACACACATTTTTAACTTTCCTATGGCAAGTTGCACTTTTTTAGATCTGTGGCAAAGGTACCTTCTTGTGGGCTGTTGGTCAGCAACTGCCCAGCCAAGATCATCCACTTGGGAGTGAGGGAGGAGATGACAAGCATTGGCTGCTGGAGCCTGAACAGTAAAAGTTGGTCCCTATGCTACTAAGGCAGAATTTTACTGTATTTTGTACAGAGGTCTGTCTGTGTGTGCACATACACATTGTGTACTAAATATATGGGAGTGTGAAGGCAAATATACTCTACACATTCTGAGAATAGTTGGAAAATCTTATATTTGGAAAAAGTGTGAAATCCTGATAAATAAATCAGAAGTCTTGGATTTCCTGCTACTCGATTTTTGCAGTCAGCCCAGTAACACCTTCACATTTGTGTTTCAAGAGAATGATTTGGGTCAAATTCTAGAATTATCAAGACGACGTTTTTGACTCTCATGGAGCAGAAAAATTCCATTAAAACTCCTATAATGGGACTCTTTTGGAACAAAATACTTGTTTACCTCATCTTTGCAGTTTCAGCTGCTGGAGGTACTATATGTGTTTGCTGAATTGGAATTCAGAATTGCCAATCAAAAAGAGGAAAAGATACTGTTGAAGAACTTCTTTTTTTCCCTGCTAGAGCACTTTGTGTTATAAGGGTAGAGAACGTGAGCAGACTGTTCTTCACTCTTAAAGTTGTAAATGAGGGTTCTTTCATCCACAGTGTCAGAAAGGAGCTCTTTGGCTTCTCAGTGCCTTACTTGCCTGTTTACAGAATGAACAGATGTTTTGGCACCTGCTGCTGAAATGTAGGCTTTTTGAAAGAATTCCGTGTCCTTCTTAAGAACTAAGAGTAAAGACTCTTTGAGTATTAACTGAAATGCCTAAGTTTTTAAAACTGCCATCTGTTTTGTCTGTCTTAAACAGAGCTTGTCAGAGAAGAGCCGAGAACTAGACAAACTGAAAAATGAATGGACATCCCACACTGCAGCTCTGACCAGCAAACACACCCAGGAGCTGACAAATGAGAAGGAAAAAACTCTCCAGGTATGACAACAGACAAGAATTAACACTATCCTTATATGTTGATAGTTCCTTGGCTCAATTTTCAAATTTACCGAAGAAATACTTAGTTTCTTTGTTTCTCATAGGCACAAGCTCAGTACCAACAGCAGCATGAGCAACAGAAGAAGGAATTGGAAAATTTGCATCAGAAAAGTATTCAGCAGTTGCAGAACAGACTCTCGGAGCTCGAGGTCATCAATAAAGATCTAACAGAAAGGAGATACAAAGGAGACTCCACAGTCAGAGAACTGAAAGCAAAGCTTTCTGGAATAGAAGATGTACGGCTTGTTCCTTTCCGTAACCAAACTTGCTCTACTTGGAGCACTGCCACTGCCTGCCAGTGCATGTAGTGCCAGATATGGCACGTTAAACTTGCTCAGCTCCTCTTCACTCGACATTAGTCTTACTGTTTAGATCACCTGTTTCAACTACAGGGTTTTCTTTGCTTCTGTCTCCATGTTCTAGGAATGTCAAAGGGCTAAGCAGGAGGTGCTGTCGCTGCGTCGGGAGAACACTACTCTGGATGCCGAGTGTCACGAGAAGGAGAAATTCATCAATCAGCTGCAGACGCGAGTTGCTGTTCTGGAGCAAGAGATCAAAGATAAAGATCAGTTGGTGGTTAGAACAAAAGAAGTACTGGATGCCACACAAGAACAAAAGGTTTCTTCAAGCTTCAAAATAATTTTCTCTAAAGCTCTGTAGAACTTTAATTGCAGTCTCTGTAGATTAGCAGCTGACTGCTTTTTACGAGTACAGCAAATAAGCTTTCAAATACCATGAATCATTCTAAATTAAGGCATCAAAAGTACACTGGATTCAGTTTTACAAAGGTGACTGCTTGTAAACAAAAAAATGGAGGAATTAAGGTACTATGTAATTTGACTGAAAAGCAAGGTCAGAATTTCTTGTGAGGATTAGCTCTCAGAATTATAGAGGTTCTACTTGAAGTCATAAGTCATGTCTATCACATCTTTATTATTGTATTTTTAATATTCTTTTATTCTTTAAAGGCAATACTGGAAGAAAGTACAGAGAAAAAACAAAGTCATATTGAAAAACTAGAGACAACAATTAAGTCTCTGTCTGCTGAACTTCTTAAGGTTTGTTTAAACTTGCCATTATCCTTATGAAAGGTTTTCCTTATTTTTAGGTGTTTGTTTATTTTGAGAATATCTCATTTGTTTTTTAACAGGCTAACGAAATTATCAAGAAGTTACAAGGAGATTTGAAAACTCTCATGGGTAAATTAAAATTGAAAAATACAGTGACAATTCAACAGGAAAAACTATTGGCAGAAAAAGAAGAGAGACTTCAAAAAGAGCAGAGAGAATTGCAGGAGATGGGACAGTCTCTTCGAGTGAAAGAGCAGGAGGTACCGTGGCATGTTCACCCTCTCTCCTGTAAATGCTGTGGCATGTAGGCTGTTGAGGGATTGTGGCTTTTAACTTATTTATTTACAGCAATAAGGTCTTCAATCCTTCTGTGCAATAGAAGGTACTCTTTTCCTTAGTTAACACCTTTGGTTTTTCTTAAATGTGTAATCAGCTTGTCTTTTTTTGTCGTGTGAAACTGATTTGTGGGAGCCATCCATCCACATGGAAGAAAAGTTAAAATTGTATTAAGAGCAGAAAGGAATACCATGGATGAATGGACACCCTTTAGAGGCATATTCACGTGGAAGTTGGTGGAGAAGGCAGGAACAGGAGCAGAGTGAGCTTTTTGTTCCATTAAGAGGATTCCCCCACTGAGAGTCCTTACATAATTTAAGCAGAGAAAAAATAAGGTCAGAAAGGTTTCTGGCTGTCATCGTGTCAAACCCTGGCTAAAAGTAGGGCTTGTTTTAAAAGAATTATCATGTTACAGATTTTGTAAAAAACTGAATTAAAAAATCTCTAATTTTAGAACAACTTCATGGATCATTTTTATTGTATTTATATTCTATTTTTTCCTTGGCTTTTAATTAGAAGTAGCTGCTGCTGGTGTTCTAATTGTTGTGGGGATATTGCAGGTCAGCAAGCTACAAGAGCAGCTTGAAAGTACAATACAAAAACTGGAAGAAAGTAAGCAGTTACTGAAAACCAATGAAAATGGTAGGTTTATACAGTTTCACTTTGTAAAAATGACACAGTGATCTGGCTGCTACTGAGAAGGAATGGAACTGCATTGCTTTGCCTCTGCTCCGCTTTGTGAAGAGCTGTGTGATGGCTGTTTACGGGAAAGAAGCCTCTGCTGTAGTGGGTGCATGATAAGGAAGAGCTGGAAGCAGAGGGGACTTCTGGAGTGGGCACTTGGGGTGGTGTGTGAGAGGGGGCTGACTCCGGAGGAAGGAACACGCAGCCATGAGGAAGCTTGAACAAAAAGGCTTTTCTTGAGACTGGGGCTTCTGGTGACACCTGAGCCCTCACGTTTTCTTGAAGAAGGGCCATTTCCTGTTTGAAATGGCTTGTAAGAGGTGGGAAGTGAGGTTGAGCTTTTCCTTCTCTCTCCAGTAATCACGTGGTTGAACAAACAGCTGAATGAAGTTCAGGTGGGCAAGAAGTTGGAGCCTTCTGCCAGCGCCCATGGCGGTGTGAGGGCTGCCGTTTCACCTCATGGCATGGTAAGGTCCAGCTCTCCGTAGCGTGGTTATGATGTTGTCGTTAGCTCCTGAAATGTACAGCCTTAAAAGAAGAAAGCAAAACTGCTTCCTTCACCTTTAGGCCTTACAGTTTTGGGTGGGTGTAGGTTTTTTGTGTGGTTGAGTTGGCTTTTTTGATAACACAATACCCTGTTGGGTGCTACTTGATGCTCTGGCCTTCTCAGTGAGAATGGTCTAAGCTCTCATTTGCTAAAACACACAAACCAAAGCAAGAGTAGCCTGGAAAAGATGACGTGCAGAGTGAAGAGGGGGAAAAAAGGCAGCAATTTCTGTTGTGAGGTTAATTTTACATACTAGTTATCTTTGTATAGGTTGAAAAAGACTGTACTATTTGAATACTTTTATTAGTGATACTTACCCCTTATTTTCATAAGTTTCTAAGAAACCTTACCTGCTACCTTTTCTTGAACACCACAGCTTACTGGTTCTTGCTCTTTATTGCCCTGTGTGTACAGATGTCTGCTGTCACCCAGCAATGGATGAGCTGCACACTCAGTAGGGGAAGGGCATAGTCATACAAAGAGGTCTCTGGTTTATGGCTCGACACATTTAACATATGAATCAGTTACAGGGTGCATAGCTGATTATGAGCTTAGAGTTATTAGCTAAGGGAGTTAACTACTCCAACATTTAAAAAGTTCCCTAAGAGTGTGACTCTTGGGAAAGTGATATTTTCTTCCCATGAGGAAGACTCCGATTACAACAACTAAACTCAGGTGTTCAGTTGTTAATTTTTGGAATTCTGAATCTCTACAAGCAATTGCTTCAAGACTTGGTTTTCTCCTTTTTGGATGTATTCTATTTCTCTTCCAGCCTGACCGACCAGCCTTTCCCAGCTCGGGAATCAGTCACGCCGTTTCTCCTCTGTATGCTTTCCAGAACTTTCAGGAACCAGCACACAACAAAAACGTCAATTTGCAGTGTCCAGTACCAAAGGCAAGCACTTTCACTTTTCAGTTAAGAATGAGACAGCATAAAAGTGTCAGAGCTTAATGTTTTGAATGTTTCTCAAAATGCCTAAATATTGGCTGTTTGTCCGAGCCCTCTTAGCCTCCCTGTGCTGAACGCTGTCAGCTTGGCCTCGGGTTGCTTTTCCTCATTCGCTTTGCTGCACTGAGGTGCTGTGCAAGGTCTGCCAAGGCTAATGCCCAGCAGCTCACCCTGGGGCCATGGGCTCTGCTCTGCAGTGCCTCTCTCTGACCCCCCGCTCTTACGCTTCCGCAGATCCAGTTTAACACGCAGCTTCCGAAGATGAATCGCTGCTCAGATGTTCAGGCAGTGACTGCAGCCCCTCATCCAGCAAATAAGGAGAAGTAAGTGTCAGCTATTGCATTTTTTACTGGGTTTTTATTATTACATTTTTATTGAGCCATTTCTCTTTTCTGTGTCTGGAACTTGGCAAAACATTGCCAGTACCCAAGCTAGTCCTGTGACCCGCCTTTCTCCAGCCAGTGTTAATGAATTCAAGTTGTGGCAGGTGTAACTGGTCGCTGAGCATGGTTTGCAGGTAACAAACAGAGCCATGCTTTCAGGAGAGGGTCCCAAAGAACGCTGTCCCTCTGGTGACAAGCGTGAGGCTGTCAGGTGATGGGTCAGTCAGAAAATTAGTTCTAGAGTGTTCATAACCTCTGCGGCTCCGGTTTCTGGGAAAGAAGTAGCTCCACTTCAAGGCAAGATTTTTCTGGAGGAGTCTGTATCCACACTTGAAATGAATGCCCTGCTAACTGACTACAGTTGCTTTACATCTTACATAGCCTATTTCTTGTTTTTTTTTCCTAGTAGTAATAATGTGGGGCTGGATTCGAAGTATTTCAAGAAAAAAGATGACAGCATTCCTTTACGAGGGCTTAGTCAAAACATGGTTAACTCGGGTAGGTATGGGAAACAAGCCCTTATTTGAAATGTGCCTAAAGGAAGAGTTAAGGTTCTAAGAACAGTATCTTGTTTCTGCTGTTCCACAGAGTATCTGAAACCCTACTTACCCACAAAAGCCCAGCCATCCCTGAAAGCTGCAGCAACACCAGCCTCTGCTTATTTCCCTGGATAGCAGCCACGGACTTGAAAAGCAGGAGACCTCCATTAAGCAGTGGGGTGACTTTTGACTCTCCTGTAATAACGTATGAGTAAACCACCACCGGGAACCGACAGAATTTGCTAAGTGTTTTCTTTGAGAAAGACGCCTTGACTGACTTGTATGACTTTTCAGGATCCTGGAGCCTACAGGAGCCATGGAGCTTTAAGCAGCCTCACCTGTAGGCAGGTGGGATGCCGCAGCTAGGTCACTGGGGCTGTGCCTTCCTAAAGTCCACTAGAGAGCCCTGACTTTTTTGTTACAGGACTGGAGAAGTGCAGCTGTACAACAGCTGGAACGTGCCCTGTGAGAGAACAGTCCCTTCAGTACTTTTCCTGACTCCTCTCAGAAAAAGGACAGCGTGAGTAGGAAGTGCTGGAGAACAGGGTGATGCAGAGGGTGCTGCTGTCCATGCCAGTAGGGGTCAAGGCCATGGGTGAGCATGACTGCCTCGCTAATCTGCCCTCACAGTTTTCATCTTAAAAACTTGCTTAATTTTGGAACTAGCTTATTGCATACAGACTTACAAATACATTTCATATTAAAGATGTGAAATAATTCTATACCTTCCAGGAAATAATAATGGAAAACTACCATTCTTGCTTACCCTAACTTTCCTATGACTCTGTCAGTATTACATTCCAGGGACCACCAGCCGTCAAAAACACAGTGAGGTGAAGTAGCAGAACCGTTAACTACTGAAGAACCTCACCTCAGCCAAAAGCTACTGAATTTTTACTAATTCTGCTTTACAACTGTAAGCCTGTACAGCAGCGTACAGATACTCTGACACGCAAGTTTGAGAGGGCTGAGTCTGGCGGGCTTGTTCTGCTGCCATCACGTAACAGCTTTATTCAGGGCCATCTCTTATTTAGTGTCCCAGTAAGGACTGAGCATGCAAGTATTTGTAACATACAAACCACACTTTTTTTAATAAGCATTGACATACTTTTATTGTTAATGGTATTTCATACCTTTTGCCTTAGTTATTTAAGAGCAGCCAGAGGGCTGTATATTTAAGTGATTTGTTTTGCAGTGCAAAATGTGTATATTTGTTTATAAATCAGCACCGTGTCACTGTATATTCACTCGTTATTAAATGGTTTTTAGCAAAGACTCTGCTCAGTAATGTTGTAAGAGCATGCTCTGCCGGCAGTCTTGGCTGAGAGAGGTGCCAGGGGGCACCCATCCCTTCCCCTTGCCTTCTGAAGGTTTCTTCCCAGTTCATTCATCTCTCCCCCCTCCCTGGACCAGCACGACGATGGCAGCCACCCCCCAGCTAAGGTCTGTGCTTAAGCTGCTGCTTCTAGCCAAGGTCTAGTAGGTGTAAACCTGGTCTAGTGATCTGGAAGCATAAACTGCTGCCGAGGGGGAAGCTGGTAGTTAAAGTGGGGTAGCTTTCCAGATCTCCCACTCCTATTCAAAGCTGAAATGAAACAAAAGTGCTCAAGGCATCCTACAGAATTTCAATTAAGGGCTTAAGAGACGTTACCAATTATTTAAAAATTCATTAAAATATTTGACTTTATTAACAGTATATTTACATTTTTTTTCCTGCTCTTGGTCAACCATGGTGAATGTTCAAAGGTAAAAAAGCATTAAGCAATAACCACAAGATGAAAACATTTTAAACCTATACAATACTTTATACACAAATTTATACAAAGGAACACTTAAATAATACAACTGGACACAAAAATATACACTTTTAGAGAAATTCACATCAGTAATTGTATAAAGCTCTCTTCTGTACTAAGGGTCCTGAAAATGTAGGACTAAAACATTAGCTCTGTAATGCAAAAGGGTTATTGTGACAGTCCTCAAAGGCCACTATAGAGCACACGGACAGAGTGAAGGCTCTCAGCTTATAGTTCAGTCTGTGTATTCAAGTTTTGAGGTCCTTTATGATTATGCAGACATCCCAAGTCTAGTGGTATAATAAACAGTACCTGGAGAGCGGAGGTTTAGAGCCAGTATTAGAACCTGCAGGCTCCAAACACCCACTTAATGGTTAAAGAAGTGTGTGGTACTACCGTTTATTCAAAGAATAGAAAGAGTAAATGCACTTACATAAAAATAACTCTCACTGCTCAGCAAGCGTGCTCGTGGGATTGTTAGAGTAGTACAAACTTAAAAAACCACCTGCCATATGACTTCTAAAATGAGCGATACCAGTTCACCCTCTCCCCGCCTGAACACATTTACATTAAGGCTTTGAATCGTCTGACGCGACTGCGACCCCGCGACCCCGCGCCGCTAGAATTAAAGCTCACCACCTTCAGGAAACAGGGCCTGCCCAGGCCCTGCCATCCTCCGCTTGTGTCTCCCAACTAGAATGTAAGTAGTTAAGTAGTAACAGTATTTCATGGCAAGAGACGAGTACGTAACAGTTTGTAACAGCAAATTAGTCACTCAATGGCAACATCTTTGGAGAAACATCCTGGTTTTGTTTAATTCCTACAAACTTCATGCAGAAAGATACTTCTTAAGGTGACCTTAAGAAAGGACATTTTTGATGGAGCTGGAATGTGTATCCCAAACTGCTGATGCAAAAAAAGTCTAAAAGAGCTTCCTGGACTTTTGTCATACGTTTGTGTCTTGCAATAAGGGTTCTTTAGCTTCCCCAGGAGCCTGTGGACTGTGGGGATGGCCATGGCTGCCACAGTGTTTCTTCCAGTTGCCGGATCGTATGTTCAGGTTGGTGTGTTCAGGAATAAACAAGGCCACGAGTAGTGCCAGCAGCACCGAGCAGGCGCCGAACAAGAAGGGGGGGCCGGGAATGATAGAATTCTGCAAACAACAACAGGAGCACAGCTAAGTATTCATGACCCTTTAGGCACCCAGTAACAGTCTGCAGTTGCTAATTATACCCATTTCAGGAGCGGAGAGAGCTTTTTCTTGCTACAGCAGCCCCTACAGGATTTGTCCCCAGCTGGAAAGGAGGTTACCATCCCAAAACTGAGGAGAGGGAGCATGTGGATCTCAGCAACACCCACCCAACTTCCCTTTCTAGTGCAAGTTCTTGCTCCTGAGTTTCCTCAACAAATTAATATCCAAGTAGGAACCAAAAAACCCACACACTGAGCTTGGTTAAAGTATTAAAGGGCAACAAAACACATGTACAATGTGAAAAGTAACTACACCATCAGGAAGACAAGAGAAGAGCAAGATGCTGTAGTTCAGAGTCCATCCTTCCCTCAATCTAGTCTCTTTAGAAGGGCCATCAGTTCCTAATCACTATCAGCTGTACCTCTGAAAGTTAAACTAAACCATGCCATCTAGTTCACACCAAACAGACCAACAACCCTCCCCAGCAGCAACTTCAGAACCCCTTTCTAGAGGCTCCATTTGCGGTGAGCTGAACGCACCGTACTCGGGAACGGGCAGGCAGGCCACCCCTCCTCAGTTCTTTGCTCTGGAATTGAAAAGAAGGAGCAGCTCACCTGTTGTACATGGTATTGTGTGACCACACTGCCTCCTGAGGCGGATTCAGGCATGGGGAGCTCATTCAGTTCAACATGAAATATATAGAATATGAAACCATAAAGTGCTGGTCCCAAACCATTACACAGTCCTCGGATTCCTGTTATCATCCCCTGAACAACACCTGGGAGGAATAAAACCGATGGTTACCTATATTTAGAGATACAGAATTAACTGGTTTTAATGAACAAATCAGTACAACTTTATTCACTTCACCTTCAAATTGATGCAAGCAGGAAAGTTTCTCTAAGTGACATTGCACTGTGGGAAGTGACAAACAAGGGGTGCAAGAAGCCTGTCATTATAGCTCAGCCGAGTTTTATTTCCACCTCCCTGCAGGCAGAGCGGTGCTTCCCTCAGAGACCAGTATGGAACATCGCCCTTGCAGTCACTGTCCCATGGGAGAGGGTGCACTGCACGCGACCTGGACAATTAAGCAAACTTTTGCCAGAAGTGAGGAAAAATAAACAGCAAATTCAGTTTTCTAAATATTCTGCTCCTGTTGGGGACCTGCTGAATGCTTTCCCCTGGACAGAGGGATACCTGTAGTGCGACCTCCAACCTACTTGGATTTTACCACTTCCCGAGTTACACGGAGGTGTCAGGGCTGCCCTGTGCCGGGCTTCAGGCTGACTGACCCTGCGGCGGCTGCCCCCGCACATCTCTGACTGGAATTCAGATTATTAGGGCAATAGGCAACACCTACCCTGTTGGTCAGCGTCGGCCGTTCGGGAAACCAGTGCGCTCACAGCTGGGAACGTTATACTGGACATGGCTGCAACTGCGCCGGCCGCCCACATCATCCTGCCAAAAACATGGGCTCAGTCACTGCTCTGCAAGGCCGGTGCTCTGCTTTTGGAGCGTGTGTACACACACTCCAGTGTCTTCCTGGGATAGAGGGTAAGCTACAGACCAACATCGCATCAGAGTGCAGTGGGTTACATACCATGGCTCTGATCCAAAGCCGTACCAGGCAAGTTGCAGTATTTGGAATCCTAGGCCCAGAAGGATGGTATTTTTATTCCCAATGGATCGCATAAGCAAGCTCAAAACTATTGTCTGGCAGGGAGGGGGGAAAAAAAAGTCACAGAAAAGTATTTTTTTATTTTACATGTTAAATACATGCAAATAACTGAATTAATGTTAAAAAGCCAAATAAAATCCTTCCAAAGCAGAATTTGCCAGGCGTTCAGGAACCTCCACCAAAAGCACGGCAAGGAATACGACTGAGCTGCCAGCCCTTCTGCGCACCGAAGGCTTTAATTTCCCCAACACAATACACTTTGGGTATTAATGTGCCAAACCCCGGTTGACGAGGGTTTTTTCCAGGCAGGTGAAGGTGAGTGTTCACCACCTTTTACAGCCTTAGAAAAACCAGCTGCAGGAGGGGTGAGGCACCTTTCAGGAAGCACAGGGCTGTGGAACCTCTCCACAGCGCTCAGCTCTTTCCAAGTCACCTCAATGAGACACAGGGGTGGCTCACCTGTGCAATGATGGACAGAATCCCAAGGACTGCTATAAACGCTGCCACGCTTTCAGATGAAAATCCCATTATCTGTATTAAAAAAAAACAACCCACAATTTGATTATTAACCGTGAACTGTGTATCACGATGTCAGAAGCTGCAACACAGCGTGATGCAGACTAGTGTTATTCAACTCCTCCCTAATGAAGGGATAAAGGTTGCTGGCTTTTTGGCTTTTTAAAAAAATAAATCAAGCAAGTATACAAAAATAAAGGAGCACAAACAGAAAACAGTAAATGGTTCCCTCAAAAAAATCCCTCAAAGTTGAACACAGCAAACCTCTGAGTAATGTACCTTGAGTATTTGATTACCAAGAGTAATGCAAATAATTACAAAATATGAGAAATTGGTTTATAACTCATTCATCTCTCTTTTTGCCTCTCTAAAAAGAGAGAAAAACAGAAGAGCAAGAGGACTTAAATCACCTGCTGGACACCTTTAGATTACATGAGTTACCTATATTTTCTGTATCAATTCAGCAACACTGAAAACTTCTCTAGAAATTTACTTTTGTTCAGATCCACATAAAAACGTTAAATTACCTGTCTGAGGTATAGGAAGAAGCTGGAATATTGACCTGCCTCTGGGAGGTAGGAAAGAAAGACTGTTATGCAGATTAGCAGCACAATTGAGTCCTGGCCGACTTTCTTCAGTGACTAGGGCAAGAAAAAAGTATTGTAAAACATGTGGGCTTCCTAGTTGGAAAAGCACACACCCAGCAACCAGTCCTGTGAAAAGGCCCACCAGAGCATTCCCTGAGTATTTACTGCTAAATACTTGCAATTGGCAAAAGCATTAGCAGTGACACGTGGTTAAACGTGAAAAAATACAGGCTTTGGTTTTCAAGCTCGAAATGCAGTAAGGGAGACAGACTCTATCTCAGAAGCTCAACATTTACAAGTAACAAAATATCCCGTATTTAAATATCTTACTGCAAAAGGGTCAGCCTGTTCCCACGAGATGGGTGCTCCCCAGGACGCTGGCCTCATCTTCTCTGGCAGCGACTCTGGTACGGCAACAAGAATAAAACAGATGTCTAACAAGGCGATTGCTGTGGCCAGGACCACAACCAGGCTGTCTCCATAGACTCGACCAAGGTAGGCACCAATAGCAGGGCTGGTCACTAAGCTTGCTGCGAACGTTGCTGAAACCTAGAACAGAAAACAGCCGGTAAGATTTTCAGTGACGTAAACCAACACCAGTATTACCCGCTTTTCCTCATTTCCTGAAGCCTAACTGTTTTCATCAGACAGTGATTTAAAGTAACCTTTTTCCTGTGACTGTTTGTTAGCAGCTGTGCATTGCACCCAACCAAGACTTTGCAAGAAAACCAACTATTTTTTAAATTTTATTTTATTTTTCTAACTGGGCAGTGATGCGATGGTCGGGGCACCCACACGCACTGACAGAGTTAGCTTTGACTGACCGTACAGCCTGCTGATGTCTCTGGGAAGTGATCAGCTGTATTTAATACATTTGTATTTAATTTAACTACGCAATGCCTGCTAAGGAAAAAATCAGATGTATCAAGGAGTTATTTAATAAGCTGGTTAATCCAGCTCAGCACAATGGGCTTTGGAAAGCAGTTCTCAGCTGCCCAGCTGGCCTGGCTGGGGAAGGCATTAACTTTAAATCTGAAGGAACTTTCTCAACAGATCTCAGTCCCTGGTGTGTAGCGACCAAAAGAAACTGTTTGGTTCAATATTCATTGTACTCTGCTCTTCCTGCTAAATACAATAATGCATTTTGTAACTCGAACACAACAAATAGTTCTGCTAATCCATAACAGCCGGGGCTGCAAAGGCTCCCGAGACCTGGCAGGCTGTCAGGAAGCAATGGAGAAACAGAGGTGAGTTGTAAGAACCTCAGGAGACACGTGTTCCTCAGCTGCACTGGTCGTGAACTGCAGGGCAGCAGCATGACTGGAAATGCAAGCAGGAGTCATCAAGACTTCATACAATGGCAGTTCCAAAATTATCCAGGAAGAAAAGGTTAGATTTTTGCAAACACAACAGAGTAGTACCGGTGTGAGAAACTACGGAGGAATAACTAAAGGCCCTCAAATCGCATCACTAACACAGATAATAACCGCTAAGACAGACACCCGAAAGACAGCTTTTAAGAGAGTCATATTTTGTTTAAGTTAGAGGCAGCATATTCAAGAGTGAGAGGACTGGATGACAAGAGCAATTAAACAGAAAAACCTTGCTCCAAACTAAAACCAACGTGCCAGAGAAGAAACAGCAATAAAACTTTAAACGCTTGACCAGCTGAAGAGTTGAGTGCTGAATCCCGCGGGGACAGAGCCCAGGAGGTGCACATACCAAACCATAGGCCATGCTTCTTTCGTGCTCTTGGGTTATATCTGCTACGTATGCAAACACCACAGAAAACGTCACTGCAAAAACTCCGGAGACAGAGATAACAGCAAAGTACCACCTGAGAACATTAAAAAAAACAGAATTAGAGCGGCTAAATAAAAACAAAACCTCTCTATTTACAATCCAAGTATCACTCAGCAGCAACTAATCTTGTCCAACTTTTCCTGACAAATATTACGATAAACTCGGCTAAAGCCAGTGTGGATGTGTCTCTAACAGCTGTGCAATCCCTCCTTACGGCACCGCGTACAACGATAAACAGCGCAATACTGTAACATCTACAAAGGAGCTGCTGTTCCTAAGCTCTTGTAGGAACCGAGGTGTCAGACTGACTTTGCGGGGATGCCTGTGACCCAAGGCAAACTGGGAACTTCAGTATTTTGAGAATCTGCTCATCGATAAGTCTCAACATTAGCCTTATCTTTACGCTAGCACTCAACATTTGAAAGGCATTTCTACACTGAGGAACAGGCTACTTCCCAGGAAAGGGACAAAGAATCCACCAACAACCTGTGTGATGGGACAGAAAACTGAAAACGCTCACGGAGCTACCTGAACAGCTGGCTCTGCCCTGGCCAGTGCCGTCTGTGCTACTTGGGCTGCACCCTCAAGGAGAGCACGCGGGTCCAGCAGCACTGGGACTCGGACTCATGCACTACCTGGGGAACGTACGTGCCAGTTAAGAGCTTACTAACTTGCACACAGCCTGAAAGCTGGTGGAGTTTAAAACCTGAGAAACAAAATTATAGAACTGCAGCAACATTTTAGGTTAGGAATGGTTACTTCATGCATTAGGTAAGGTTTTCATTTCTGCACAGTTGGTTAGTATTTGAGAAATGGCCTCGCTAAAGACCTGCAGAGTTTACTGGAACACGTTCTAGTGTCTGCTGTGAATGTGCTGCAGGAGGAAGCGGGGCCCACAGCACACAGCTCAAAACTAGCAGCTCTCAGAACTCTGGTTGAGGCATCTGGCCTCATGGCAGCTACTTCACTTTGACTCTGTTCTCCCAGCTTTGTACCCAAGTAATACATAAGCCTTGACCTCCCCTGCAGCACAAACAGTATTTTATCAACAATGCTACAGACGTAAGCGCTGCACAGCAACCTTGCCAAGAAATAGCAAATCTACCTTTACTAGATTTTACTAACCAAGTAAAAATGTACTAACCAAGGGCTGATCTTCATTAGTGGTATTGGTGCACAGGTGAAAAACACTGTTAGCAGCAAGAAGGACTTTCGTCCCCACACGTCAGACAGGGCACCTATGAGCGGGGCACTGAGGAAGGATAATAAGCCCTAAATGAAACAAAACATTTCAAGTTAGAACTAAGTGGTTAGAATCGTGGTAGCTGACCGCCCCACAGGCGACAGCACCCGGGCTCTATTTTCACTCAAGCTGCTAACGACAGCCCAACGCAGCAAAGGCAACATGGTCAAGCATTAATGACTGATTCATTTCATTCTGATTACATAAAATTTGAGATTTATTACCTCAGAGTAAAAATGAAATTTTAACACCATGTGTCATGAGTCAGCTACCTTCTGGGTTGCTGAACCCTAGCAGCAGGGACAGACCAGCAATATCTTACTAAAAGCAAAAAGATGCATGTTGGCTTTTTCAGCAATAATTTTATGTATACTGTGAAAGCTGTATTGAAAACCCTCTTGAACGTTTCTCTCACTGTGCAGCCACTTCTACATTCCTCCCACCATTCACTTTAAATTGTACTTGTCATTAACTTCTGTCACCTTACCTTTACTCCTTGAATTAGACCATTCATTAGAAATGTATGTTTTGGGAAGGTTTCATGCAAAACCTGGAGAAGAAAAACAAATACTGTCATTTACATAATATTAACTACAAGTGTTGCTCATGATGCATCCAACTTCTACAGTGGCACACGTACAGCTTTATTCTTTCACAGAATAATGAGAAATTTAAAAAAATAACACCACAAATGATCTATTTAATCTTTAATTCACATGAATGTTACTTTGAGATTTTAGCTTTACTCAAGGCCTTGGTTCCCTCAACACTTTGGGAAGGATTCATGTCATTCAGCTTCGGTGTCTGAAAGCTAAATAGACCACAGAGAACCCAGAAAATGATCTCTGACCAGACCCTCCACATGTTACTGTCATCTGTAGGGGGCTGGGGAGAGAAAGGAGAGACATCATCATCATTCTGAAGTGCCTGTCGATCTGGTGACCAGAGCCTGGATATGCAGGTGAAGACAGGCACCTCTCTCACTTGTGTTACGCGAGATGGACACCGCTCAGTGACCGACATGCAGCGCACAGAGCCGCACCAAGCCTGCATTTTGGGTGGAGTTTGCTTGGACATCTTCAAGCCCTTGCTCCTTTAGATTTGTAAGCCTGTGTGACTCTCAGATAAAATTGAAATGGAAACCATCCAACTACCTTAGAAAACAACTTGGTATGAGTGCGTTGGAATGACTGTCTTGCTAATCACAGGGAAGCTTTGACTGGTGTAACAGGGTCTGTGCTCTCAAACTTCCATTTAAAGCACAGCCAGGTCAGCAAAGATCTCCCTGCCTACATGCTCACATAATCGTACCAAATTTCAGGTGTATTCCTGTCCTTACATTTGTAAGGTACCAACTTTTTGAAGCACCTTGCAAGGAAAGATAATTTCATTACTGTCTCAGTGGTTTCAAGTATGAAAAGATTTACGTGTAAGCCTGAGCGTTTAGCAGACTTGCACATAAACAGCTATGCTGCATCATTGCACTGCTTTAACCAAATCCTTTTAAAGTCCCAATCACGTGTAAAAATACAAACCTTACTACTCACACAACACAGCAGCTCAATGATACATAATTTTCATTTAATTCAGAAGGCCTTCAGTGCCTTTGCAGTAATTGCTCCATCTCCCATAAGCCTGTCACTTACCACCAGAGTGGGAGCTGTCAAGAGTCCCCACGCAAAGAACTCCAAGAAGATCACTATAACAGCGTGGTAGACACTGGGGGAACCTATTCCTTGGGGCTAGAAGAGGAGAAAAAAACCATGTGATTACAGTATCTAACAATCTTTCACAGTCATAAGAAATGCATCTGGACACTATAAACAGATTAAGAAATGAATCAGGACTCAAGCCATTGGAATACAGCTACTCAAGCTAACTGGTACTGGATGAAATTCCTTTTTTAACCCTTTGCTGTTCATGTCCTGAAGTGTCTTAATCCTCTGCAGAATACAAAGTGAGTTCCCATCTCAATTGAAAAAATAAATCACTTATATGTCAGTCTGGGAAACAAGGAGGCTACTGAAAGTGGAAACAGAGTCTTCTTCAGAGAGTTACTTCCTTTTCCTTGAGAAAAATACTTAAGCCCACACAATGCTGCAGGGAAATCAAGTTTTCATAGTTTCAAAATATGGTTGCATCTGTGCTTGGCTATCTCAAAGTCTAATTACCTGGTCTATCAAATCACTGCATAGTACTTCTGTTACAAAAGGCACCACAGCTACACACAAAACTTTGATAGCCCTAAATCGGGGAAAAAGGAAACCGAAATGACTAACGGCAGAAGTGAACCTAAGCAACAGCACTGTTCCCTTCCCAAATACTACGAGCAGGCCCACTAGCTACGATGTGCTCCAAATCACGGGAGAGATCCGGCTAAAAGATTCAAAATAAGTAACTTCAAATTCTTCAGTAATTTAGCATAATCAGAAGCAGCGTGGGTGGGACAACCTGCTCATCTCGTATGCTCTGTAAATGCTACCCTGTCTAACAACATGCCACAGTTCATCATTTGCAAATTGAGGAAACAGTGCACTAATTATTTTCATATGAAGGTTGTACGAATAACTCATCAGAAATCTCAGATGCATTTTTCAAGCTTAGAAGTGCTGCTACATCTGCTTTCCTGGCTTTGTGTGACGTTGAGTTACTAACAGAGGGGCACCGATTTGATTAGCCCTAGCAACTCAGCAAACACAGGTGTGCTAAGGTCCTCAGCCACTTCTCAGGAAGGCTCAGGGGGATCTTATCAATGTCTCTAAATATCTGATGGGAGGGAGTAAAGGCGACACAGACAGACTCAGAGATGTCAGCAACAGAAAATTCTGCTTAAGCCTTGAACAAAACAGACCCCTGCAAACAGGCTGACCAGTGAGGTTGCAAGATCTCCACCCCCCAGACCTGACTGGACACAGCCCTGAGCAAAGAGCTTCAGTTGACCTTATTTGGGGGAAGAGGGTGGGTAGTTGGATGAGTGGTGTTCAGAGGTGCCTTGAAACCTCAAAAACTACACCACTTCAAATTTCAGTTAGGCAATACTAGAGTCTTTTACTACAAGATTTACACGTGTCATACCTAGCTTCTCTTTCCAGATTGCAATATTTCCAACACAGGAAAACCCCAAGCCTTTGGAGACAAAATAAATACAGAAAACCACACCTGCTGTTCACCCCTACTGCTAGAGAAGATAGCAATTTCCAAAAGTTACCACATCAGTATGTAAAATGTAAGCTATGAAACTACCTTAGCACTGTGCTTTTTTTCTTTCCCAAGTTCTCTCCAGTAAATACAGGCATACCATACAGACATTTCTGCTATTTTTTTCATCCTATTCTCTTACAGAGGAAAATTAACAGTCTCTGTAGGTACAGAATATGGCTACAAGTATCTCACTTCCCACAATTCCTTTCCCTTTCCACCCACAACTCTTATTTTAGTTTTGGATTAAAAATTTATCCAGCTCTGCACAAATGGTAAGTAACAATCTTAGTTGTTTGCCTCAGTCCAATACAGAAGATCAGGCTCATTCCCATAGTCCTCAAGTTACTGGCTTGTGACCCCCCCAGGTGTTACTGATAGTAAGGCAGGAGTCAGGAACTGCCCTGTCCCTCCAAGCACCAGGGGTCACAAGCACCTCCACTCTGCTCACACACAGCAAACACAAGCTCAACAGTCTCTATGCCACCCGTGTCCCATTGTGGGCAGCTACTGGGAGATCACATGCAGAAGCCAAAACAGCAGAATAGAATCTGTGGCTGCTCTGCAGAGCTGAACTGCTGGTGATTTCAGCTGTAAGCAACCTGATCAGATGTTTCCATTACATTGGCAGAACAAACAGAAGTGACATTTGGATCACTAGGGTTAAACTTCCTTGCTTTCTAGTTGCGAATGCTCACTTATCACACGTACTGTAGTTTGTTCTTGCCTATAAAAAACCAGTAATTTAGTCACATTCAGATTATCACCTGTATAGCTATTTTTAAAGATGGTTGCAACTATAAAGCAGCAAAAATACTCCTGAGATGCAAGAAGGGAGATTAAGCGGTAGTTACATTAGTGTATTAACATATATTACGTGACTCAGCCCATGAGACCCAAGTACTGGTCTGATGTATTACCCCAACGTACAGGTCTTGGGTGCTCGGCCCTGTCTTACTATACAAACCTGCCCCGCTGCACTTCACAAACTGGCTAATGTAGTGTAATGTAACGCAATAACCCAGCTGCAACCAAATCAGGAGGCCTTACACTGGGAGACATGAGATAGTGAGCCTTTGTGTGAAAAACCTGGAAGTGAGATCTTCCAATCTGAGTAACAGCAACCCTTCTTCACAACCACGTAGCCACAGCAGAGCTTATTTGTGCCCGTCAAAACCTGTGGCACAGAACAGTGCTAGAAGAACGAACACCCCTTTGGTTACAGACATTTTCTCTGTAAATAAACACTTTGCACTGTCAGTCATGCCTGTGATAAAGTGTATATACCAGGCAATTCCAAGAACGCACATCTGACAACAACAGAACAACTATCAAAGCAACAAAAGCATCAGATAAGATCACAGATCCTGCTCCTCTGCTGGAAAGGAAAAGGCACCAAATAAAGCACTAAGCTCCGTTTCTCTCCAGCACGGCTTAGGGATGTACATCCCTCTAATTCATCTTGTGACTGCTTCAAAAACACAGCTTTTTACATAAGATGAATTCCAACTGGTCATAAAGGAAGGGAAAACTATGAAGTGTTGAAACCACTTCACTGGCGTTACTGGCTCTCTTCTGGTGAATCTGAGAGCACACACTTGAGTACACACACCATCACACTTTTTTTTTCCCTGTGATACAGCTACTACGCTGCAAGGAGAACACCACTGAAATACCAGCACACACCATCCCAATCTCCTGCACCATCCACCACCCTGCCAAGGGTACCAGTATCACCTGTGGCAGGAGGACAGGCTTTGCAGAAGCAATGGGTGGTTTTTCCCTTTTGCTTGGGTTTTTTTTTTCTTTTTTTTTTCTTTTCTTTTCTTTCCACATCAGAATCAGGGATTAGAAGTGACAAGAAATTAAAGTGACTAAAGTTCCCCCTCAGTAAATTGTTTCTGCATGTGACACTGCCTCATTCAACAGCTGTCTATTCTTGCTGGCAAAACCTCACAGTTTTCTTTATGTCAAACAGCTTCAAAATAAACCAATCAGGCTGGAAACGGTACAATTAGATGCTAGATTAATTACTGGTTTGCCCGCTGAAGACATTCAAGACATGGGCCATTTTCCATACTGTCACATAGCATATTGGGTAAGCAAAGAAACTAGGGGGACTGAGCACAGAAGGCTAATGAAACATTTCAGCAAACATTAAAAAAAATCCCAGCGTAAAAGTTTTTTGCCACTATAAAGAACTCTCTGCTATATTTTTACAGTTATAAAGTCTGGTATATTTTAAATAAATTCTCAAAGTATTTATCTGAAGGCAGAAAATGAGATGAGATCATATTTTTGTTAACGATGCATACACCACCTAATGCTTATGGGCTGTTTTGCCACTGTTCTAATAACAGCGGAAAGTTGTACGGAACTCATCCAGGTTTGCACTCTGCCTCTGAAACTGGAGGGAGACACTGAAAGCAGCACTGTAAGTATCACCCAATGCAGGTGCTATGATAGCCTTTCTTCTTTCTCAGCAAAAGAAAATTAAAGTTGAGAGTTAAAGGACACAGAAATACCCTGTATTTTAATCAATGATTACTCCAGAGAAATTCTGAAGCACCATGTGCTATAAGTAACAACATTTACTCTGCATTTATTACTCATTCCAAAATATTTCTCATTTAGCATTTGCACAAAGTAATCTCATAGGTTTCTGTCTTTGTAAAGAGCAAGAAAACATGCACTGGGAAACACCAACATCAATCACTGGAATTAGTTTTGCTTCTTACCACTAAGACAGCTGTTCACCAGTTCAACACACAACTATAGTGACTCGGACACCTCCCTCTCCTCCATTATTGCCCAGTATCTTAGTCTGTCAAGGTGTCTCTTTATTTGAAATGATACTGTGTTTAGAAGAGTGCACATCAAAGCTACACAATGTTACACGGTGCAAAAAATCCAGGGGCAACCATACATTGGAAGTAATGCTACTCATCAATTAAAAACAAAACCAACCAAAACAAAACACAAGCTCCAGCAGCCCAAACACGTAACAGCTTTCTTCCTTTTCAACATTTATGTATTTAAGACAAATCAAGATAGTGGGAGGGAACTGGAAAACACTTCTTCCCAACAGCCTTTATGGGACTCCTCTGATGTAAGAGTTTGTCCCACTCGTCGGGCTATTCTTTCCTCAGACTATGGAAAGAGAGAAGACAGAAGGCTACCGTGACGGTGATCCACCCCAGACGGGCTTTACACCACCAGCAGAACTGCATCCCCGCCACAGTCGACGCTTCCTGCCTTCCTTTACAATAGCCAACCGCCTGCCGGCACCGTCCCAGGCTATTGTGCAGCCAACTGCTGCTCCCAAGCATACAGCTGCCTTCCTAGCAGCTCTTCCTTCACGTTTCATTTAAATTATTTTCTGGTAAGGTTAGGTTTAGACACGTACTACACGATTTCAGGCAAATGTAAATGATCTGCAGCTACCTGTGCCTAACTCCTGAGACGACACTGTCTTGCACACTTGCTCCTGAGCCCTAAAAATCGGCCCGCATTGAGAAAGAGCGTTTACGAACAAGACCTGAACTAGCGTGACAGTCTGGCAGGTGTTCCTCCAGGAAACCAGCCCGGGACACCGGAACGAGGCTACGGGGGCTGCAGCAGCAGCAGCAGCAACCAAACTGAAACCTCGCCCCAGAGCTCAGCTCGCCGCCGGAGCGCAGCCCGCTCGCACGCCGCCAGCTGCGCCCGTCCCAAGGCCCTGCTGCCGGACCGGGCCCGACCGCAC
>VZTM01038132.1:43914-57609 GCA_013400555.1 Jacana jacana
CGTCGCGCGCCAGCCGCGCCGAGGTTTCCGGCCGCCAGCGCGGGCGGGGCCCCGGCTCGGTGCGGTTCAAAGGAGTAGTGGTCAGCGTCGGGAAAGCATAAATACGTCGGAAAAAGACAAATAGAAGAGGCTGCCGCCAGACGGGTGGGTGCGGCGGTGCCCGCGGCAGAGGGAGCCCGCCGTGCCGTGCTCCCTGATGGACGGCCACCTCCCGGCGCGCCAGTGCTCTGGAGGCACTTGGCGTTCCTCCCCTTGCCCACACAGCGCCGGCGTTTCAAAGTGCGGGATGGCGGCCTTCCCTGCCCCTCCGGCGCCTCGCTGTCTCCCGTGCCTCCGCGAGCATCAGCCCTCCGAGCCGCCCCCTCCCCGCCGAGCCCAGGGGATGGATCCAAGCCGCCTCCTCCCTCCCCGAGCTGGCCGAGGGGCCTGGAGAAAAGCAGCAAAACAAGGCAATTCTTACTGGATATACTTCAGTTAGACGTCGAAAGGCATTTCTAGAGACAAAGCACAGAAGTGTATGTGGAATCCGTGCTAACAACCCAGCTTGGAGATACCCCGATCTCTTCCACTCGTTTGAAACTCGGCTTCTGACAGCTCTAACTGTGCAGGCCATGTCAAGCTCTGACTTAAGACGCAGCCCGCAGAGACTGGCTTTCCCAAGCATCATACCCCTTGTTAGTGCAGAAATTATTTTAGAGATGTGTACTATTATTAGTTATTATTCTGTGGCTTTTTTATTTAGTACTTTAATATTTTTATTTTTAAATTCCTTCACGCCCGATGTCTGGCAGCACTAAATGGAGCGACATCTGTCCACATCCAGTACTATGACATTCACAATCTCAGACCCAGCTCCCTGTGGCCATATCCACATACCAGTCTTTTCTCCATGTTCTTGTTCACTCAGTCCATCTTCCAGCCCTCTTACAGCATATCCCAACGTCCCCAGCTCCTGTGACATCCCCGTTTCCCCCCAAACCTCAGCTGCCCATTGACACCCTCTTTGTCCATACAAACAGTGGCTGCTGCACTGAACCATAACCCTAATGTACAACCCTGCACTCCAGCACTATGGTAACAAAGGGGTATAAGCTTACGTGATCTTACATGGTGATTTAAGTTAAACTATCAGCTTTAAGACCAAGCACCCTCTTATCACAATACAGCTTTTAGGGAATTTAGAATGTCTTGTGGTGTGGATCTGCTCTGGTCTCGGTGAGACAAAGGCAATAGAGACTCTAGATCATGACACGAAGTGTGGATCTACTGGGCTACCCACGGGGGAGAAGGATGATTGCAGCTACATACATTAGCAGTCATTTGTTACAAGCCTTAATATGTTAAGCCAAGTATGTGACCATTGCAGTACGTTCCAGGGTTTCTCACCCCTCCTATTTGAAAAGGTGAGTGGTCCTCAAATTTTGCTGTGGTTTCAAGTTTACTCCTTGGAGAGAGCGCTGTTACGTTTTGGTGGGAGTGTCACACACAGCCATAGAACCATGTACACGACCTATAAGGAACTCATGTAAAAAGCTGATAGAACTACATCTCAGCAAAGATTTTTAACTAGGCTCATTAAACAGCTGTTTTCCCATCCACACCTTAATATTAGACCAACCCCTGTTATTGATGTCATTATCACAAAATAAATGCACCTTAAATACCAAGTTTGCTTGTGTAGGCTGAGCAGACAATTTGAGTAAGAATTCCTAACTTTAGAAAAATACTAGATAAACATAACTTGCTCTTGCTGTCATAAATTTCAGCCACCTACACATTTCCAAATACCAAACTCCGCTTACCTACGCAAGTCCTGACAGAATCTGCTCTATCATAATTTAACTGAGAGACAAATTCCTGACAACCATTTGAAAGAATCGTAGAATCATTTGGTTGGAAGAGATCCTTGGGATCATCGAGTCCAACCATCAGCCCTACTCTACAAGGTTCTCCTCTACACCATATCCCTCAACACCACATCTAATTGACTCTTAAACACATTCAGTGATGGCGACTCCACCACCTCCCTGGGCAGCCCATTCCAGTGACTGACCACTCTTTCAGTGAAGAATTTTTTCCTAATGTCCAGCCTAAACCTACCTTGCTGCAGCTTGATCTTCTGAAGAGAAACAAAAATTGCCTGTTACACCTAAACACACCTAGTGTTCAACCTTCTATACAAAGTAAGTGCATTATACTACCTGCCAGCTGTAGCAGATCTACCTGTAGATCTCCCCAAGGGAAACCATTGACTCAAAAGCACAGGCAGATGATGGTTTCAACAGTTTCAGTTAAGACTCCTACAGACTGCTGTCAGGCCAGACTCCCTTGCATCCCAGTACTCTATCAGCTATGCTCCTTTGGTTAGTTGATGCATAATTAATTTCTGCCACCTAATTTCAGTTTAAATCATGAAGCATATAATCACTAAGATCAGAGTGGAAATGACAAATGGAACTAACAGAAACAAAGAGTCCTGAAAACTACTGGTGCATAACTGGTGAAATGATCTGATTTTATTTTATATATATACATATACATATATATGTATATCTCCAGAAAGGACAAGGAAACATGTTATCTGCCATCTACAGAAACGTGTTTGTGGACTTGTTCAGGTCTTTCATATATTGTAAATGATAGCTATGTAAAACCTCAGCTTCTAAATTGTAACATGAATCAACAAATTGTTTTGTATTCTAGAGGGTATATTGTATAGTATGTTCTGCTGCTATTAAAATTAAATATTTAAAAGTCGGGGCGGGAGTGGGTGGAGGGGGAGTGCTACTGAATCACCAGCTGCCTCCTGGCAAATCTCCTCCACAAAGGATTACAGTGTTTTACAATCACACACCATCCTATCACTTGGTACCTGACGCCCAGATGCTCCCTACCACTTCTGCTTCAAGAAGCCCAGTCCTGAGTAAGGAGATACGGGTTTTCAGACAAGAAGCTTGCAGAGACAGCCAGCCACAGCAACAACGGTGGAATGCCATTCACAAGAAGTCATGACACAATGGTCAAAAAGAAGCATGTCTTAGTCAAAATTAAATTTTTGACAAAATTTGGTAAGCTGTGTGTTAAAAGATACCACTAAGAAACATCTTACAACAGCCTTCTGTAGTTTATAGAAAATCATGCAAAAAAAAAATCATTCTGAAATAATAAATGTTAATTAAAACTTTGTTTTATTTCTGCTAAAATACGCATAAGGCAAGGCTCTCTATTTACAAAGCTCTCAAGCACTTTTACACCGTATTCTCCATAAAGACAGTACTTAATTTTAACCAGTTTATTAATCTAGCGATAGTATCTACACATACAGGAGAAAACAATACCGCATTTTACCCCAATGTGGATTAAAAAAAAGACTCTATTAGGTCATGTAAGATGCATTCCATGGTTCAGCAGTGTTATACCAAAAAAATAACCTCTTTCCAAACTGCCTGGAAACACCACATACTGGAATTGTATTCAGCGTAATCACAAATAAGCATTGACATCAACGTATAAAAATTCCTAAGACTACCTTAAAATTTTTGCTACAATGTTTGAATATATGATTTTTATTTGGGTTCACAGATTTAAAATTAAATTGAAAATATATTGACAACAAAGACAGACTTTTGAAAATCTAAAAAAGTGTTCCTCATGGCAGCAATTATAAACATATGCTTAGCATATAAGCAATTTTTGCTGAGCTATAAATTGCTAATGAAATTAATACGGTTAATTACAGTCAGAATGAAGATAGTTGAAAACAAGAGTTTAAAATGTCACATCTACTCTTGGGTGCAAATGTGCAAGAGACATTCAGGAATGAGCACTGAACAGCACCTCAGGACAGCTGGGCTGTTTTTTTTACTTCTCAAAAGAGTTATAAACTCACCCAGCAGGAAATAAGTTGAAAAAGTTATAAATTCAACTGAACAGAAATTTATATTCACAGTAACCAGAGGAGAAGACATAATCTAAATTAATCCCACTTATTTTGTTGCATTTTCCCCTGCATTTTTTCCAGTAAAGATATCTTAATTCTAGATATTGAAAAACATATAATGAACTTACCAGGAAAGAGTGAAACTCTTTAGTAACTTCCTGTGGAAAATAATCAGCATTAAAAATGAACAGAACAATGAAAACGAGAAAGAAAACGCTCCTTGGACTGTCTTACAATATCTGAACACCAAAGGTAATGACATTACCATTCTAATACCCAAAGCCCCTCAATGTTTTTTAATATCTCATTCTTATAAAACATGGACTTCAGAGAAGAAAACAATGAATAGGCTTCCTCATTCACAATATCCAGCAAGAAAACACACTTAACAGGAGAAAAATGAGCAATAGCTTCAAATTTGGAAAATGCTGATTGCTTAAATACAACAGAACATGCACAGCTGATAAGGAAATACGTTAATATGAAAGTTACTGACAACAAAAACCAGAAGAAATGCAATGTTTCATTTATCAATTTCAAAACAATTTAACAAAATCCATTACAGTCCTTTGAATTACAGTCACAAAAATAAGTTATGAACACAAAACAACTACATACTTCTAAGGATCTGTGGAAGAAGTATATGAGTAACTGAAACACAAGAGTATGCTACCAAAATAAAATCTTTTTTTTAAGGAAAAACAAAACAATAATTTTTAAAAAGTTACAGTAAAAACCCCAAGGTGTTATCTTGTAGAAGCTGGATCTAGAACATTAAGCTACCAATTAATAAAACTAAGAGAAAGGAAAGTTTTCTAATAGTCGGTCAAAACCAAGGAAGTTAAATAGAACTATAAAATGATTTGAATTCTTTGAGAAAAAATATTATTGGGCACTTGTGGCTAGCACAGAAATACAATTTTAAAAGAAAAAATTATCTTACTTCATTAGATTCAAGATTTTTCACCACTGAGTTGCTGATTTATTTTCCTTTAAAGGTAGTTCTACAATTATTTTTTGACCATTGATCACATATCCCAGAGATTCTCAAATAAAACTACCAAATACCCAAGTATTCAATAAATACGAGTACTCCCACTATGCAAGTCTTGAAAAAAAAAAATCACACAATTCAAGTTATTGCAAATAAATATCTAGCTACAACTTTATAAATATTTAAATAAAATTCTGCTAAGCGTAGGTTAGCCTCCTAATTGTACAACTGAACTAGCAAATCTGTTGTCTACAAGTCAGAAAAATATTTCAGAAAAACAGGCTTATTTTTGGAAAGTTGGACTCCTACAGATTGCTTTTAGGGCAAACTCAAAGCACACTATCCCCACCTTCCCAGGGCTCTGTGCTAGCTTCTTTGTGCTTCTTTGGCTAGTTAATGATTTATAGACTTAAGCTGGGGGTTTGTTGATTATTTTTTTTTTAAATTATTTTAAAATCCAGATAGAAAAGTGTCTCCATGAGAAAATGTGCATATGCTCTCAGTTCGCAAAGGTCACAGAAAGCAGTAAACCCTCCTCGAATCCCTTCTGTTCTCAAGAAACAGACACTGCCTTCCCTCTGTCCAGAATAATGCTCTTCAACCTGGAGGGCTTCTGGCAAGAGTCAAAATGCAAACTGTGATTTCCTTTACAGCAAAAAGTGTCTGAAGAAATCTATCCTTCTACTGGTAAATGTAACGGAACTGTCAACTGAAGCGTGGAAGAGTCACTGATCTGCTGACAGGAGTTAGTGTTCCTCAGTACAGCAGACATACTGTTTTCCAAAGCTGTAAGGCAGCCTGTTCAAAAGCAAAGAGCACATTCCTGCTTTCCTTTAAGCTGATGCTTACTGACAAATATTGATGGGTGCACCTGGGGTGTTAGAACTGGGTTGTGTATAACAGAACTCCAGCAACTTTGTGATTATATGGTCCCTTCCTGTGTAACTGTCTTTAAAGTGTTCTCAATCTGCTTCTTACGTTTTTAGAGAAAATCCTCAAGGAATTGACCAACTTCCATGACTGTGACTGATGGAATTAAAAGTGCTATCATGTAGACCATACTCCAATTCAGAAATTACTACCAGCACTTCTCAGATCATTTCAGAGTTAGGCTCTTCCCATTCTACAGTAAGCAATGCTGCAAGCCACCATTCTACACGTCTTACCTCACCTTGTATTTCAGTGGCAACATTACTCCACATTTAAATTACTCAATGCAATTTTTCAAAGATTTTGCCACATCAAGTGTTATAGGTAAAAGGTTTAATATTAACACAGAATGCCAATTTAGGGCAATACCAGGTAGTTTTCACTACCAAGAAGCAAAGCTCTTGTAATTGTGGCATGCTGGGAGAAATTCACAGTTCCCGAAGCTTAGCAAGTGCTTGGCATAACTCTGAAATTCATGTCTTGCTCTGATATGATAAACAAACAAAAAGTTGATAATCCATGTCATTGCCAACAGAAGAAAAACACTTTTACTTGGCTGATGTAAGCTGAATTTTCCCATTTACAATACTTCATAAAAGAAAAGTCTTACGAGCACTCTTACAGAATCTCCTTGTTAATCCACCACTACAATGTGGAAAAGAGGATGAGGTACTTTGGTAAACATTTTAAAACACCTCTCTCACAACATGTTCATTAGCAGAAGACAGAAGAAACAGCGTGAAGGGGGGAAATAAAATCTTACATTTTTACCACTGATCATTCTCCAGGTAAGGGACGATTGATATACTTTTGTATAAATGTATATACTTTTACAAGCGTAGCAAGTGGATAAGAAGTTACTCTACATTAATCATTAATATCCATTGTGAATAGGTCTCCTGAAAGATCTCCTGAAAATAAGTGATTTTTAAGACAGCTTTTTTTATTTATCAGTTCTGGCTTAGGTTTTTTGTTTTGTTTTGTTTTTGGTGTTTCTGGCCATATGCAAATACTTCAACAAGTGAAGAAGTGAAGTGTTTGTAACAGTCTAATTGATCTAAGTTCTAATTGCATCTAGGTTTGTTTCTGAAGGGTTTTTTTGGCTTAAAACAGAAGGACAGCATGCTTTTATATTTACCTATTGCACAATTAATTACTTTTTCATTATGTTTCCTATTAAAGTAATTCCTCTACTAGACTGAATAGCTCCAGAGAACCCATTTTGGGCTGTTGGCTCAAAGACTCCCAGAACAAAACAGTAATAACGATGATTAAAAAAAAAACAACTTGAAATTAAGACATTACATGGAAATGTACTGAAAAAGTCTTGGAGAGTTCAAGAGTAAACAATACTAATTTAAAAAACACCTCTGTAATGAAATACAGTACGGTATGCAGATGATACACCATCAAAGCCCCAGATGGAGCTGTTACAGACAACACTAATGCATTTTAAATGATTATGGGCTTTTTTTTTTTTTAAATGGTGGTAAAAAAAAAAAAAAATCCCCAGAGGATATTTAAAGCACAAAAACTACTTTAAAGGTTCTGCCAAAAAGTTGTTTTATAACCAATAAAAATAAAAAGAACGAACATTACATGGAGCAAGCACTGCACCATAGCAGCAGGTTAGAGCAGTCACCTCCAGCCTGTGCACACACACAGAGGTACTGCATCTGCTGGAGCACCACCGGCTGCCCTGACCGAGGCTGGAGTACATTTCGCCCCGAATTCCTCCCTTTGTGTACGGAGGTGAGAATGTTAACATTCTTACAATAGTTTTATATAAGCAACAGAATGACAATATTATAATTTAATAACAGATTTCTGTTATTAAATCAGGCTTCTAAATATATAAAAATATTGGATATCGTGTGTCTTTCAATCATACTTCAATCTTCACAGTTTTCCTAAGGAATACCTAATTAGAAGCATCACTTCAGAACGATGATGTGTATTGAGCTGATTTCATGTAAATAGACAAACAGTTAAAAACATTTACTAAGATTAAGTATAGTCAAATTGCAAAAACATACAATCTGACAATATTGTCATGTGCTCTTTCAAAGAGTGCATAGGACATATTTCTGCAGCAGTCAATGCCGTAAATTCTTTTGATGCAATCCCAGTCAAAGCTGTAAACATTCTTAATTGCAGTTTCTTGGAAACTTTTTGTTCCTTTCAAGTTTTTATTAGCAAGTTGCACTGGGCATTCCCCTGCCATTTTTTTTTTTTCCCCCCATCAGTTACAGACAGTACCATCATCCACTTTTAACCCTCTGGCTGTTCAAAACTACTCATAAGCATTTCTTCAGTAGATTCCAGGTAGTAATCCTTTCCATGCAGTGCACAATGACACTTCCCACGTGCCATTGTTAGCAAGACCCGCAATGCATGATCTCGAGAAGCAGGCTGGTGAGGAAGTCTGCTATGCCTTAATGGGATTTCCTGCAGGTTTGGGATCATAACCGTATAGGAAAGTAGCTGCTATTACAAGGATGGCTCCGAAGAAAAAGACACTGAATAGAATAGGGATGAAAAAAAAAAGTTAGCTCATTTAGTCGATGCAGTTTTATTTACATACTACAATGAAGAGAAAGGACGCTTTTCCTCTGTGAAAAGAGAAAGATAATTTGTATTTGTTCCATTTATAAAGAAGAAAATAATTCACATGTATTTACTATAGAAAGACGGAGGAAGAAGTTAAAATAAGAAGCTTATCTCCATGAAGTAATGTATCATCACACAAACATATTCTGAAAATGCAAATTATAGTTTCATGGAACAATTGTCAACAGTAACCAGAGCAATTGGGGTTTTGTTTTGCTTTGGTTCCATTTGCCTAAAGCTCAATGCAAAACATGGGCAGAAGCTTAAGAAGTAAAACTACCATGGTTACCTGGTCACTTTTAGCATCCTATATACATGTTGTTGGAGTTGTGTTTGCTCTGAAGTCCAAAGCTTATGTCAAAACAAATTACTGCTGCCCAAGAACCAGTTTGCAAATCAGTATAATCTAATTTTTGGCAGATACATAAAGATTTACGTAAGAAAAAGATAATAAAGGCATCTTTTGTACTATGACATATGGGCCTTTCAAGCTGTTTTGATAGTTACAAGTCTGAAACAAAATATGCAAAGCCAACAGACAATCAGTACACATTTTAGAAAAGAAGCTTGTCATAAAGACATGACAATGTTGACAATTTGATCTTCTGAAACAAATGCTAAAAAAACTGTGGCACATGATATGATAATCCTTCAGAGAATACAGTTAGCCTGTTTCTGGACATGATCCATTGCAACACATTCAAGCACTAAAGTACTTTACATCTATTATCCCAATCAAAAATATTTGTTGAAGTGACAGAAACAATTGTGGTTTCAGTTCAAATCATTTCAGTTGGCATAAGTAAGGTACTAAAGATTAAGTTTGATTAACTCAAGTTAATCAAGTTTTATTAAATGAGATTGCTTCAAGTGCTACATTCTGCTAGCTGGCAGCTTAATCATTTACCTGTTTCCATTTTCACCCTATTTGCAGAAGCCGGTAAGTTACTTATTAATTTTCCATTTCAGCACAGAACAATTCTTAAACTACTTTCTATTTGTTTTGATAGGACAAGTATAGGCAACTTACAATTTTAGTTCAATGTTGTCCACTTTTTAAGCCTTGTTCTACCTCCTTTTTTGGATATTTAAAGTAAATTCCTTCTAATATCGCAGATAATACACAAAAATGTAGAAAACCTGTAGTGCACCCAACTGCTAAAATCTGATTCACAGAACATAAGGACATGGTGTATCGGGCCTAGAAGCACATAAGAGAGCATTTTTCTCTCTTGTGGTCAAGTGTTTTCACTAATAAATGTATTATCATCTCTAGAAAAAAGCTCTGCCCTTTGGGCTTCCAGGTGTCCTTGGGCAACTAATTGCTGTGGCGTAACTTCCGCATGCGTGTGGGCACAACTATCTCAGACTGTTTTAAGACTGGATGAAAACCAGATAAAAACATTGTCATCCTTATAATTGTTCGGCCATAACTCCTCTTGCAATGAGATGGCTTGTGGAAGAGCTGTCCACTTAGGGGACAGAGAAAACGAGGGAAAGGCAACCCCTTTGTCACGATCTTACTCGGAAGAGCCAGCAGGGGGAAGACTGGTTCAACGAGCGGAGCCAAACGCAGTGCAAGGCCAGCGGCAAGTCTATAAAGCTTCAGCATAAAAGCTAAGTAGGAGCTGAACAAAACTGAGGGAGATCGGGGAGGGAGGAAAAGAAGAGAAAGGGACAGTGACTAAAAAGCACAGAGCCTGCAAGACAGTGGTTTGCCCAAAGCCAACAACTGAGATTCAATTATTCCTGCCCTGTGGGGAGCTGTATCTTATGGAAAATTTAATCCTGGCAACTGTACTGAAAAAATTAAATATTAGTTACAGCATGCTATGAAATCTAAACATTCTAAAAATGTGGCTTGGACAAGTATTAAGTTTTCACCTTTTTTTTTTTTTTCCTTCAGCATACATGGAGAGTAATTCTTACCTTGTAGGGACAAAATCTTGCAGCCAGAAATAGGAGATCAATGTTGACAGTATAATGGAGAGAGAAGTTGCAAATCCCTTTAAAATGTTGTCCGCGTATTTTATAACGGCAGCAATCACCAGCCCTCCCAGTGCCTGAAAAAATACTGAGGGTTGGATTTGCAGCCCGACAGTTCCACTGAGAGCACATACTTTGACAACACACGCTTACTTTAGGAACAGCTTTTGTCTGTGTTTAGGAGCATTACATTTATTTTGTTATGGATATGTACTGTTGAACATAAATACTTGAGGAATACTTCTTTTCCCATTAAAGAAACTGTTGATCATATTACCATCTTTAAATTAATGGAAATGCTTGTACTATACATTTTTACCCACAGGACAAAGGGTATATATATTATTTTAAAGATTGCAAAAGAAATAATGCTTACATGCTTTCAAGTGTCACTTTGTCATATGCTCACTATATATTTTCCAGGTTTTTATGTAGAGGTTTATGCCAATAGTGATAGATCAGGCTTTTGACAACAGAATTCTCAATAGCTTCAACGACACCCATTAGTTTCCCCAGTCATTTATAGAAGAGTAAATCCCAAGCACCTTCACAGAAACACGTGATACGTGGTATCTCACCTGTAGAACAACAACTATCCAAGTAAGCTTATTGTATCCTTGAAAAAATCCATTCTTTGACAGTTGTTCCCCATCATAAATGTATACACCCATCAGTCCAAAAATGCTGCCAAAAAATCCTGAAAGTACAAGATTAATTTAAAAGCTTTAAATGAAAAAACGTGCAAACAGGTTCCTCGTCCTCAAGGGCTGCTCACATACATCTGATTTTCAAAATAGGACTGCCAGTTGCAATACCATTACATTCAAATGCAATCAGTGTTCAGACAGATATTCCCTTTTAAAATCTATTTCTCACACTTATAACAAGTTTTGTCTATTTCCATTAGGACATTCTCATATACTTATCTTCCACTGCTTTTTACAGGAATGAGGTGAATGCTTTCTACTGGAATGGGAAGGCATATAGCAAAACTCACTTAAACACAATTTCAGTTTTCCTGAAACTAGTCATAACTGAAGGCTGAAGTCACAGAATAACCTAGAGAGAAAAATAAGGACAACTTTCAGTGGAGGAGATGGTCGCTGACCCAGCAAGAGCAGGACCTGTCAACTTGCTGATTCAGACAAGGATCTTAGAAGCGGGGTTCTTCTGAACCAGTCTCAAACACAATGAATGTTTACTAGTAGAGACATAATGTCAAAAGAAGAAACTGAGATGAGATTAAAAAGTTTATAATTTGATAAGAACAGTGTTCTTCTATCAGATGGGAAATTTTCCTACTCCCTCCAGGCATGGAAGTAGCGTCAGCCCCTCCTCTGTGACTGACATAGGCTCTAGGCCTGAGCAGGAAAGGGGGAACATTTCTTCCATTCCATTTCTGTGAAAAGCTGATCTCTCTTTTCACCACATTTCTTTGCATCCGAAAAGGGTGGGATTGTTATGATCAAAATGAAACCTTCCATGTGACAAGAAATAATTAAAAATACAGGTTTCATTTAGATTAAACCCATTAATTCTATTTTCCAAATGATTTGCTAAAATGATTAAATAAAAGCAACTATTCATACACTCCTAATATCATACTGGTATGCATTAAACTGAATTTTTCAAAAATTCCTCAAATATCTTTTTCAATTTTTTCTACAATGCTAATAATTCACTATGGATATAAAAGTGACAACCAGGTTGGACATACGGTCTTTGTTGTTTGTGTTTTAAGAAAAGCCCTATGTGAAAGCTCTTGTTTATGACCCACTTGCACCTGAAAGATACAACGGTTTATGCTGGCAACTATCTTGCACTTGCAGAAGGGATACACCAGCCTATTTTTGAAAACGTGGTTTCATATTTTAAGCACTTTCCAGAAGCTTTATCAGAAAACCCACTATGAAATATGACAAAATTAATTTCATTTTAAACTGAAAACAACCTTAATAATAAAGAAAGTCTACTGAATTTCATACTGAGGTAAATTCAGCTCACTGAAAAAATAAAATTAAAAAAATCAGGTGATTCAATGTTCACTATTATCAGCCAAATTGCAACACCCCTGCAATGAGCAGGGACTTCTTCAACTAGATCGGGTTGCTCAAAGCTCTGTCCAGCCTGACCTTGAATGTTTCCAGGGATGGGGCATCTATCACCTCTCTAGGCACCCTGTGGCAATGTTTCACTACCCTCCCAGTAAAGAATTTCTCCCTTGTATCCGGGCTGAATCTACTCTCATTTAGTTTAAAATCATTACCCCTTGTCCTACCACAACAGGTCCTGCTAAAAAGTTTGTCCCCTTCTTTCTTATCAGCCCCCTTGCTAAACAGAAACAAAAGGATATTGCTTAAGTCATACTTCCCACCTTATAAATTGGACAAGATTGCTTTGAGGTGAGGGAAAAGTAATTCAGGAAAATGGATCAACCCTGTGGCCATCTTAATATCTAAGGTCTAGAAGACCCAAAACTAGTTTAATAATCTAATGCAAAAAGAATCCTGCATGAGATAACATTCTTTAGAAAATTTTACATATGAATTCAATTGACAGATTCTGTACAAACTTGCAGGCACTTTATTAACAAGTTAAATCAAGAACTAGTTTGAGATCAGAAAGCAACTGCTAGAATTCTATCTAGCAGAGTCCATACTTTTGTTTGAAAAGTACATTTATGCAGAACATTAATTGTTGGTGATATTTTTTATATATATTTTACATATTTATTTCAATTCTTCAAAACACAGTATCTCTTAAGAGATGACTAAAACTAAACTTACCAAGCTGAATGTTTCTGATCCACACAGACTGCTTAGTTTCCTTTAAAATTTTCTCAAAATAAACCCCAGCAAATCCACTAGAAAAGCACGCTATAAGAACTGCCATCAGGCCTACAAACTGAGATCCTGCTGAATGTTCCTTAGCCGCTGTTGCTTGAGAGTCTGAAGGCCACTGGATGTAAAAACAGTTACACAAAAATCACTGATAAAATCAAATCATGACCATCTATAAAATGCAAATTTGTTTTCTAGCATCAGTAACAGTTACTAAATGCAGACAATCATGTTTGTAAATTCTTGTATTTTGCACCATAAATCTTTTTAAAGGACTGAAAAGACCTAATTTTTCCTTTCTGTATATTTGTAAGGAGTAAAATTGTGCTTGAACTGGGAGAATACCCACAACGGGTTCTGAATTTATGATAAGCTGTAACTGTTTCTGTATCCCA
>VZTM01038135.1:0-15496 GCA_013400555.1 Jacana jacana
GTGGCTTAGCAACTTCATTTGCCAGGTCACTCAGGACCCACGGATGGATTTCATCAGGTTCCATGGACTTATGTATCTTCAGGTTTCTCAGATGGTATCAAACCTGATCACAGTGGGCAGTACCTGTGTCCTCCACCCCCCTGCCTGGTGTCTGGACAAGAGGTACCAACTGGTCCTGCTTTAAGCGGGAGTGCTGGACTAGATGACCTGCAGAAGTTCCTTCCAACTTCAACTGTCCAGTGAAAACCAAACTGGGCATGGGCATGCTTGCTTTTGACAGGGCAGACATCACCTGCCCTGCTTCCACCCTACAGCACAGTATCAGGCCAGAAACAGACAGGTCAGCATAGTCTTCCAGCACCCCCTATCCAATTGCCAATTTTGTATGTTTCCCTGCTGCAGGCTTCAGAGGTGCCCAAGTATTAGTAAAGTACACATTAGTGCTGTATTATCTACAACGTGGATCTACCCCCTTGCAATACTTTACCCACATTTACCCCCTGCAGATCACTGTTTGGCTCTGGAGGTGGAACAACAGCATCATTAGTGTTAATGATAGGGACAATATTCATTCTTAAAAGCTCGTGCAATGTTCCATTTAAGTTCCGACGCTTCTGTTCATCATGGAAATCCAGGTTGGTGACTAAAATCTAAAAGGAGGAAAAAAAACAAAAACATACACTCAGACTCCCACTTTTCCCAAGAACATCATAAATATGTGTATTAATGTATGATAAAATCAATCAGGCCCTTTGGGTCACTAAAGAAACATAAGCCACATTCAAAGGATAAAGAATACAAGCAAGAAATATTCTTTCCACAACATTTTTGGGTTTATATGCCTTAACTTCCACTGGGGCCTATAATGGCATTTCTCAAGCTGACAAATCACAGGCTCCAGGAAGTAATTTGGAAAAAAACCCCAAACCTAAGTAGAATGTAGACGTTGACGATAACTATAAAGTGCCTGAACAATCTGACAGATTATTCAAGATACTGCCTTTCCCGTTTTCCCTCCCAGTGTACTGTTTCTAATGTCACAAGCAGAAGGGAAGCTTTGTCTCAAGAGTTCTCTTCAGCTCTAGAACTTACGTGCTTTTCTGGAAGAATTTTGGTCTTAAAACCCCCTGTATGCAGACACCACCCCTTTCTTTTGGGTATTTTAAGACAAAAACCCCTCAGTGTCTGCACTGAAGGGACATTTTTTTCATATTTACTCTGCCAATGGACATAGGAGAACTAAGCAAATAACTCCACCACACAAATGTTATAATAACCCTTGGAATCAATGTGTACACTGATTTTTTTTTGGCACGGGCAAATAATTCTTTTAAATCAAATGAACTGTAGTTGTCTGCAGACTTGAACAAAATTATAATCGGCACAATCTATAGTGATTGTTAGCTATAGTGTAAACATTTTAGCAGTATCAACTATACTGTACTACAGGAAGAAGTTCCTCCAAATGAGACATCGTAGTAGGCTCCTAAATTCAGACCCTTTAGACACTTTTAAATTTAGACACCTTGTCTAAATGAATAAGGCCTTACAGTTGGTGCAATTCTGTATTCTCAAGAGTATTTAAGATAAGCAAAGCCTGTTTAAGTTCGGTTAATACAGTTGCAGCATTCAGTATAGGTAGAAGACTCAGGCTAGGGATACTATCACCCACAAGTTAGGAAGATTTGAGGAGCAGATGGACAGCAGGTTCTGAAGTGTACATATACACTTTGGTCACCTTTATAGAATGTGCTATAGTTCAGCCACTAGTGATTTTTAAACCCTCAGTTTGGATCACCAACTTTAGCTTTTGTGAAGAGACCTTAACAGACCTTACCCCATAAATAACAGCAAGACATACACGAACTCCAAAAAGAAAAAGCCTATATCCTTCACCTCAGCAATAGGTAACACCATTTGAGAAATACTTAGCAAGGCACTCCTGTATAAGCTATGATACGCTACCATCCCTGAGTACCGAGAGTACCCAGGGAGCTGGCCAGAGAGATCACCAAGCCTCCCTCCATCATCTATCAACAATCCTGGTCAAAAGGGGAAGTTACCACATGACTGGAGGGTGGCTAATGTGACACCCATCTACAAGATGGGCCAGAAAGAGGCCAAGGGAACTACAGGCCTATCAGCCTGACCTGAGTACCAGGAAAGATTGTGGAGAGGATCATCTTGAGTGAGCTCTCACGGCAAGCGCAGGGCAACCAAGGGATCAGAGGCAGCCAGCATGGCTTTATGAAAGGGAGATCTTCTTTAACCAACCTGATCTCTTTCTATGACCATGTGACCCACCTTCTGGTTGGGGAAAAGGCTGTGGATGGTGTCTACCTGGACATTGGTAAGGGCTCTGACACCGTCTCCCACAGCATTCTCCTGGAGAAGCTGGCAAATCATGGCATAGACAAGCGTACTCTCCACTGGGTAAAACATTGGCTGGATCGCCACACCCAGAGAGTTATGATTAATGGGATGAAATCTTGGTGGCAGCCAGTCACCAGTGGTGTCCCTCAGGGCTCAGTTTTGAGGCCAGTCTTGTTTAATATCTTTAGCGATGATCTGAATGAGGGGATTGAGTACACCCTCAGTAAGTTTGCACACCAAACCAAGTGGGAGTGTTGACCTGCTTGAGGATAGGAAGGCTCTATAGAGGGACCTGGACAGGTTGGATCAATGGGCCAAGGCCAATTGTATGAGATTCAATAAGAACAAATGATGGGTCCTGCACTGCAGTCACAACAATCCCATGAATAGCTACAGGTTTGGGCAAGAGTGGCTGGAAAGCTGCCCGGCAGAAAAGGACCTAGGGGTATTGGTGGACAGTTGGTTTTAACATAAGCCAACAGTGTGCCCAGGCAGCCAAGAAGGCCAACTGCATCCCGGACTATATCAGGAATAGCGTGGCCAGCAGGAGTAGGGAAGTGACTGTGCCTCGGTACTTGGCACTGGTGAGGCCTCACATCGAGTGCTGGGTTCAGTTCTGAGCCCCTCACTACAAGGAGGACATTGAGGTGCTGGAGTGTGCCCAGAGGAGAGCTACCAAGCTGGTAAGGGGTCTAGAGAACAAGTCCTGTGAGGAGAGGCTGAGGGAACTGGGCATGTTTAGCTTGGAGAAGAGCAGGCTGAGGGAAGACCTCACTGACCTCTACAACTGCCTGAAAGGAGGCTGTAGAGAGGTGGGTACTGGCCTCTTTTGCCAAGTGAATAATGACAGGACCAGAAGAAAAGGTCTGAAGTTGCAGCAGGGGAGGTGTAGACTGGATATTAGGAAGAATTACTTTACTGAAAGAGTTGTCAGGCAATGGAGCGGCCTGCCCAGGGAGGTGGTTGAGTCACCATCTCTGGAAGTATTTAAGAAATGAGTAGGTGTGGCACATCAGGGCATGCTCTAGTGGCTGAGATTGTAGGGAGTGGGTTGTGATTTTGTGTATGGTTGGACTTGGTGATCTTAGAGGTCCTTTCCAATCATAACAATTCTGTGATTCATGCTACAATAAGCCCCAAAAGTAGAAAGGCAATGGAAATGCACCATTACAGTAAAGATAGCGGCATATAGAACATGGAAAAAATCCAAGAACAATTCTATCACTGACTGAAGTAGTCAGTCAGTCTAGGAAAGAAAGAATCTCTTACTTGAGCTGCACAGATGCTGTACTGTGTAAACATGGCCTCATACAGAGCCATTAGTCCACTCTGGCCAGCTGCTGCACAGGCTCGGGCCTCCAAGACTGGAATAGCCTACAGAGATAAAGACCAGCTGTCAGGCAGTGACTTGAGGAGGTAATACCCAATGTTCAAGGAACTGCAGGAGTGCTGCCAGACACTTACCATATCTTTTAGCTGATTCTGGCCTGAATGAAGCGCTTGCCTCACACTCTGAGAAAGCAAGATCTCATGACGCAACCGCTGCTTTCCAAAAGCTACAGCACCACTGGTGACAATCATCATCTCTCGGCCCTGATTTTGCAGCATCGACACCTATAAGTACAGAAGAAACAGCGCCTGGAGTATCATCACTTCCAGCACGACAGTTCTGGCTGTTATAGACAACCTTGTGCTCACTGGTTCTTGCTGACACAAGTGTTTCACTTTAGCTATGGATGCGCAGAGCAAGACAACCACCTTCTATGATACTCCCGTGCACCTACCTGGCCACGAAAGAGCTATGCCAAGGATTGCATGCAATCTATAGCTTCTGCTAAACTTTCTTTTCACAATACCAGTTTTATGACTCATGCTTGAATTTTCACAATACATAATACTTGGTAACGCTTCTATATCCCTTGCCCCTTCACCTCCATTGCTACAGATAAGGAAAGGTAAGATATGAACAAGCTGTAAAGTAGCAGCTGTACCTTCCACCAACGTTATTATTCATCATCCATTCCCAAAGCTGCCACTATACAATAATTTTGTACTTTAGAAGTGAAAAAGCTAACTCTGACAGCGCAGCTTTTAATTACTGCTTATTCACATATATCTAGCCAGATTCTTTTCAAAACTCTAAAGCTAGGGCCTTACAGCAATTTCATTTATTATTTTAACTTTCCTTAGCAGAGAAGAAATCCAATCCCCCTCAAAGTCATAATTTCATTTTGCGGAACCAATCCATGAGTTGATCCCATCAGTTTTTCTCTTAAGTAATGAGATTTCAAGCTTTCTCCTGGAGGAAATCTGCAAATGCTTCAGTAATCAAGAACGGTCTACTCTTTCCGCAGCCTTCACAAATTTCAGTGTCACCTTCCCTCTACATCCAATCAATGGCTCAGTCATGTTTTACCTATTGTATATTGTATAAAAATCTCAATATGTAAATCTCTCCCTCTACACTGGATCTGGCCAAGATACGAGTTAACTTTCTTCACAGGGGCCCATATGGCACTGTGTTTTGGATTTCAGGACTAAAACAGTGTTGATAACATTCCGATGTTCTGTCTACTGCTAAGTAGTGCTTGCATAGCATTGAGGCTTTTTGGCTTTTTTTTTTCCCCACTATGTCCCATCACAGCAGGTAGGCTAGGGGCTGGGCAAGAGGTTTGGAGAGGACATATTTAGGACAGCTGACACGAATGGGCCAAAGGGACATTCCATACCATACAATGTCAAGCTCAGTCATAAAAGTCAGTCTGCTTGTGCAAGGTAGTGACTGCCTTAGCATCACTTGTTTCTCTCCCCCTCTCCTTCACTTATTAAACTGTCTTTATTTCCACCCATGAGTTTTCTTACTTTTGTTCTTCCCATTTTCCTCCTGATCTAACTGGTGGTGGGGCAGAGGTGTGGGGAGTAAGCAAGCATCTGTTGATGCTTAGCTGCTAGTCAGTCAAGCCACCACACCTTCTAACACCAACTTACTGAGTTACCTGGTTTATGCTAGCACAGGACAGGGGGATGAAAAAGGGAAAGGCCAAGACATGGCTTTACAGGACAATGACTGTTTTATGAGTTTTTTCCTGCAATCTTCTGTGCCATCCAACAGTCACCAAGTACCTGAAGTTAAATCAAACATTGCACTTCAGACACAGAATTACCTGCTCTACAATAGATGCCAGCCTCCCAAGGGCCAAGCCACACTCATCCCCTCGAGTCACAACAGCACTACCTAGCTTCACCACAATCCGCTTCGCGTGCTTCAGCTCACTGCGGTGCGCAAACGATTTCCCGTGTGCACGGCTGAGCGGCATGGTGATAAATGGGATGTTGCTCCAACAACGGATGGATTCATTTCCTAGTTTTTGGTTATGACGAGGGAGATCTGTGGTTAAAGAAAGAAAAATGCAGTTTTAAGTGTTTCGTTCAGACTTCAAGCCTTTCAAGTCATGTAACATTTCTTCCCTTTCCAAGGCTAAAGCTCACAATATACACTTCTCAGTGACTAGGAATGAGAAGCTATCTTTCAAGTCACCAAAATAAAGTGAGAACCAATAATACCTGAGCAGCACTAACCACCCCTTAGTAGATATATATAAATATAAGGCATATATATATAAATATACATATAAGTATAGAAAGCAGTATCTCATGTGTCACAGAGCTTTGACTCCAGGAATCTAGAAGACCAAATTTAATGACATTGTAAAAGAGCCCATACAGCTCACATTAGAAGTACTAGTTGTAAAAACAATCTCCTTTGCCTTGCCTCATTAAATCCAGCTAGAGAGTTTTCCTGTCTGTAGTTGTGCAGAAAGCTTGATGGTTAGGAAGGAGAAGAAATACAGCTTTTACAACCTAAGTCGAGCGTTTTTGCATGTTGCTCAAATAAGGGCAGCAGAAAGGCAACGATGCACATCCAAACTGGAAGTCACTTTCTTACAGGATAAACAGGCATCGAGGGGGGAGGGAGAAGAGATAATCACAGCATTACACGGATAAGATACAAGATACATAAGACTGGCACTTCGTCCAAGTCACTGAAGTAGGGAATATTTCTCTGGAAAATCTTTATTTTCAAAAAGCCTGCAAAGGACAGTAATACCACTATCAGCACAGCAGATTACAGAGAATAATGACTATTATGGTACAAGCACAAGGAACAGTCTGGATCCTTTCTAATTGACAAGGAGGTGGACCCAAGCACAAAGTTCCAAAATTAAGCTGAAGGAATGAAGGCAGATGGAAAGCACTTCCAACATACTTCATACGAAGTTTTGCAAAGCCATAGAAAATTGCATCTAAAGAAGTCTTGCAGATAAGAAATCTAAGTGTGTCAACTGGATAATTGATATAATATGAATAATGCATATTAACTGAAAAGAACTTGAATCCACATTTGCTTATCCTCCATTCGCTTCTTCTGGTATCACTTTTCAGAAACTGTAGTAAACCAGGTCCATTTTTAGACAGACTCAAAAACACTAAGACAGCAAAAAACACAGAGAATAGTTCTGATGTTATTACAGAAGAAACGGCTACTAACATTACACACTGAGACCAAAAGTGCAACTTAGACAAAATATGACACATTCATGGAAGAATTATGAAGATCTTCCTAGATGCTACTGAAAGGCATTTAAAGAACAATGCAATCAGGCACAGTGAACATGGGTTCACAAAGGGGAAGTCCTGTTTAACTAACTTCTTATCCTTCTATGATAAGCTTCCCCGCCCAGTGGATAAAGGAAAGGTGGTGGATATCGTTTTTCTGGATTTTAGTAAGGGTTTTGATACCGTTCCTTACAGCATCCTTCTGGAGAAGCTGTCCAACTCTAAGAGAGGCAGGTTCTCAGTGCACTGGGTGAAGAACTGACTGACAGTAGAGCTCACGGGGCTATAATTGGTCGGTGATCAGTCACCAACAGTGTTTCTCAGGGCTCAATCCTAGGGCAGTTCTCTTCAATATATGACTGCACCATTAGCAAGTTTGGCTAGAGTTCCAGGATTTAGAAAGTTCCAAGACAGCCGTGGAGGGATAACAAGTATCTAAAAAGAAAACGCTTATTTTTTCAGGAAAACAAGGAAAAAGACAATGGTTCTAGAACTGAGAATTTCACCCATCTCCACTAAAGTCCTAATTACAAACCTATTTATAAATACTAGAAAGTACCTATATACTTTCATTCAGGTTGCCTTCAAGTATCGTTGCACTTTTATGTAATCTGAATAAATTTGAGCTTCACACTTTGCTTTACTCAAAACATTTGTGGGCTGAAAATACAGCCCACAGGGAAGCAGGCATAATCAGATCTTGTTTTCTAGAAACTTATGAGGTTGAAATAAAGAACTTTTACAGTAGCAGGATTTTCACAACTGACTTTTTTGCTTGAAATGCACGTCAGAATGTAAAATACACCCTCTCGGACATCCATCTGAATATTATTGAGGTAAGGGAGAAAGTAACATTAAAAAAGTAGAGCTTTGACTGCAGCACTGCTCCAGAGGTTGTAAGTTTTGATTTATGTTAAGTGAGGAGAATCATGCAGTGATTCTCCTTTCAACATAGGAAAGACCACAGGCATGCCCAGACATATACTGACCAACATTATTAGAAACGTGTGCTCTCTCTCATACATACATAAACAGGAAATGGCTGTGAAGCCATGTGGCGACAACACAAAGCAACGTCCAGGGTAACGGACAACAGGGCTCAGAGCAGCTCGACACAACATTTTGAGATGTCTTCTGCAAATCAGGGATATCTGTAAGTTAAAAGGAAAGGAGGGAGGAAAATCGGTTAAATATCAGTGAATTTTCATCTGTGTTTCTCTCCTCACCCATGTACCCCCTTCAACTCCTCTTTGTCCTGTACAATCCTAACACAGTTTCCTTGTGCAGAGACAGACAGCCCACTCTCTCTGATTTGTAGAATTGTTAGACTGTGATTTAAAAGAACTGAAGGCCCCTGCTCCCTGTCTGCAGACGGAAGATAATTATGAAAGATCAAGAACAAAATGTGGCTCCCCAAGAAGGGAAAAGACTATTAGTGAGTGTACCGACAATGGAGAAAAGCCTAAATTTTGTCCACAGACAAGCCTGGAAGCAGGAAAATTTAAAAAAGTGTAGAGAGATTGTATCATCCAGACTTCTCCATACACTCCTCAACAGAGCATCCACTATACTTCTCAGTAATCTCAGCCCTGGTCAATATAGAGGATAAGCTCATTCACCTTTCCCTTAGCACCACCAAATGACAAGATGTTAACCATGATTACAAGTAAGGACATTACTTTCCAAGGTATTTGGCATTAGTTTCCCTTAACTGAACTTGTAAACACTCAGGATTCTTGTAACTTGATATCTACCACCACAGAATCACAGAATATCAGGGATTGGAAAGGACCTTGAAAGATCACCTAGTCCAATCCCCTGCTGGAGCAGGAACACCTAGATCAGGTCACTCAGGAACGCCTCCAGGCGAGTTTTGAATGTCTCCAGAGAAGGAGACTCCACAGCCTCCCTGGGCAGCCCCTTCCAGTGTTCAGTCACTCTCACTGTGAAGAAATTTTTCCTCATTTAATTGGAATCCCCTATATTCCAGCTTGCATCCACTGCCCCTTGTCCTATTATTGGATGTCACTGAGAAGAGCCTGGCTCCATCCTCCTGACAACCACCCTTTACAAATTTATAAACGTTAATAAGGTCACCCCTCAGTCTCCTCTTCTCATAGCTAGAGACCCAACTCCATCAGCCTTTCCTCCTATGGGAGATGCTCCACTCCCTTAATCATCTTGGTAGCCCAAGTACCGCAAGTACCCAGCAAACAAGGGATACATAATTAGCAGTTTCCTATGACAGGTCTAGCTGAAGTAAAACATCTAGTATCGTAAAGGAAGCAAAGGAGATTAGCAAGAATCCAGTTCCCCCAGAGACTGCTTAAGACATGAAACCTCTCATAAAAATCACAGAATGATAAGGGGTTGGAAGGGATCTATGGAGATCAGCTAATCCAACCCCCCTGCCAAGCAGGTCCGCCTAGAGCAGGTTGCACGGGAACTCGTCCAGGACGGTTCTGAATGTCTCCAGAGATGCAGACTCCACCACCTCTCTGGGCAGCCCGTTCCAGTGCTCTGCCACCCTGAAAGCGAAGAATTTCCTCCTCAAGTTTAGATGGAGCTTCTTATGTACAAGTTTGTGTCCATTTCCTCTTGTCCTCTCACTCAGCACCACTAAAAAAAGACTGGCCCCTCCTCTCAACACCCACCCTTTAAGTATTTATAGGTGTTGATCAGATCCCCCCTCAGCCTTCTCTTCTCCAGCCAGACTAAAAAGACCCAAGTCCCTCAACCTTTCTTCACGAGAGGAAGGCTCCGGGCCCCTCATCATCTTTGTGGTCCTCTGCTGTACTCTCTCTGGCAGTTCCCTGTCCTTCCCGGTCTGGGGGGCCCAGAACTGGACAAGTACTCCAGGTGGGGCCCCACCAGGACAGAGCACAGGGGGAGGATGACCTCCCTCCACCTGCAGGTCACACTCCTCCTGAGGCACCCCAGGATGCCATTGGCCTTCTTGGCCACAAGGGCACACTGCTGGCTCATGGTCATCCTGCTGTCCACCAGGACTCCTAAGTTTTTTTCCTCAGAGCTACTCTCCAGCCCCAACCCTGTACTCTCCTTCCCCTTTTAGAAAATTTTGCGTCCTTTACTTGTTTTCAATCCCTCCCTCTGCCCCATTGGAATAGAGTAAACAACTCTTAACTAGCAGTGGTAGGGAGAAGGTATTGAAGAGAGGACAAGGAGAGCTCATAGTAACTACACTGGAAATCTGCTACTACAAATACCATAAACATTATAGCATCTGGCAGTTCTGGCATACGTATACATGAACACTTGAGGCTGCTACATTACACCCTGCATTGTTGTTATACCTCATTATAATCCTTACTCCTACATAAGACAAGGCAGCCACCAGCTGATAATGGTTCTCCTGTTTTGTCTAGAAAAGATTAGGTACCACGGCATTTTAACAATATTAATCTGCAATGCCCCTCCAGTTCTGGTTTTGAAACTAGCTTGTGACAAAAGGCAAGGAAACTAAGTTAACAAGAAATTAGAAATAGAAATTTTAAAGCAGAGCAGATATCAAGAAAAGAGAGATATGTGAAGGGGGAATGATGTTACCAAAACCCACAGATAAGAGAACAGGATACAGTGTAAATTATGAGCTTGCTTTCAGTCCACTCAGAGGCTGCAGAGTAACTCCTTTCTCCATTTAGTCCATTAAGGCCTTAAAGTCAACTTCAATACTCATTTTCCATTTCACTCCCATTTCCATACCTGGAGTGGTTCTAATCTTCATCTAATCTTCATACCAAAAACAGGTACATAATTTAAAAAAACAAAATCAAACCAAAACAAAACCAAATAAAAACTCTACGGTACTTGGAGAGGCGAGAGCAATAAACAGAAAGGCAAAATTGCAAAATCATTCAGGTATTTATCCTACACTCTAGCACCAGTTTAAAATTTACTCTTTTTTTCATTACAAGAAAAACCTACTCCTTCTAAACTGGTCTCCAAACTGACATTTAAAAATATAATTATCCTATAATTTCTTTAAGTAATACGCGCTATCGTTACATTATCGCTCATAGAAAGAAATACTATTGACTAGTTTTCATTAATTTCTTATCTTCATAGCAGTTATTAAGTAGGACGGTAATCTAGATTCTGTTCCAGATCAGTGTAAAGAGACTAAGACCAAGCAATTAGAGATCTCAAATGCTAAAATTGGTGCCTTTGAATAACAACAGTCTGTAACACTGTTTTTTCCAGTCTGTTGGCTGCAGCCCCATGGGATGCCCACAACTATTTGCAATGAGTTGACAGAATAAAACTAAATAAACTTTTTTCACAGTTCTATATATAAAGGCAAATATTTCTATGAAGCGTTAGGAAATTCCACAGGTGAAAAAAAAAAAAACAAACTGGAAACCAAGCTCCTGTAGAAAGGAGCTTGTATATAACACTGTACTATACTCAAGCAATAAAGCAGAGATAAAACAAATTCCAAGGAAGTACAAAATTTTAAGGAAATAAGTTATTACCACAACACAAACAAGTCCCTCGTAACCACTCAGGAGGGGCTGTTATTTAAACAGTGTTATTTCCTCACCACCTAGATTATTTTTAAGTGGAAGAAAAAAAAAAAAACCGTCTACAGTTCTTAGTGCAAACTCAAACCCAAGAAAGCTCCCCAGAGAGAAAACAGTTCAGAACTGACCAAAAGAAAGAAAAGCTTCGAGCTTCAGGTTAATTGCCGCTAGAGCACTTGGCGGGTAGCTCTGCCCAGATCCCGCACAAGCTGCGCAGGGAGCACAGGCAGTTCGGGGACACGCGGCCCGGCGGCTCCTTCCTGCTCCCAGCACCCGCGACCGCAAGGCTCACGGTGGTGACACCGGCAAGGCCTCCGCGGCGGGACGGAGCGCTGCCACCGGCCTGTCCAAACCGCCCGAAGGACCTCAGGGACAGCACCCAGGACGGGTCAGGGCTGTCCCGTTTGTCGCACCCTGCCTACAGCGTCAAGCGGCACCAGCAGGGCGGACGGCAGCCGCACCGAGCAGGGCCGGAGAGCAGGAGAAGCCACGCGAGCGCGGCGATCAAACCCAGTTTAGCAAGAGGCGGCGGCGGCCAAATTACTTGTCGCACGCTGACCAGTGACACCCGCGGGCGCCGCTCCTTGCCCAGCACCCGGACCCAGCTGCCGCTTGCCGCCGCTCCGCCAGGCGCTGAACCGATGCCGGCNACCAGCTGACCCGCCGCAGCCAATCCCGCCTGCCCGCCGCGCGGCCGCCCCAGCGGATGATGTAACTCTGCTCCACGTTGCAGCACAAAATCCAGGGCTGGACAGGTTATGGCAGTAACAGCTGTTTTCTGTCTAGTCCCAGACTTGTCCAGACGGACTTACCCACAGCCGGCCTCCCTGCCCTGTCTGATGCGGACAGTGGATGGAAGGGATTTGCAGCCAAACCTCCAAAAGCGGCTTCACCTCCTTTGGCCCTTCACCCCCTGTTTTCTCCACTGTAGCCCAAACCCCTCCACAAGGGCAGGAGTGCTGGCTTTACTCTTCACTCACCTCCCATATCCCATATGCATTCATTTCTAAGTAAGGAGAATCATGGAATTACTAGGGCTGAAAAAAACTTTAAGGCCATTGAGTCCAACTGTAAGCCTAATGCTGCCAAACCCACCGCTAAATCACAGCCCTAAATGCCACATCTACAATTTTAAATCCAATCCAAAATACAATTTTAAATGCCAACTCCACCCTTTCTCTAGGCAGCCTGTTCCAATGCTTGACAACCCTTTTGGAAAAGTCATTTTTCCTAATACCCATCCTAAACCTCCCCTGGTGCAACTTGAGACTGTTTCCTCTTGTCCCATCGCCTGTGATTTGGGAGAAGAGACCAACCCCCTTGGTTAAACCCTCCTTTCAGGGAACTGTAGAGAGCAAAGGGGTCTCCCTTCCCCCCTCAGCCTCTTCTTCTGCAAACTAAACGTGCCCAGATCCCTCAGCTGCTCCTCACAAGACTTGTGCTCCAGATCCCTCACCAGCTCTGTTGTCCTTCTCTGGACACGCTCCAGCACCTCAATGTCTTTCCTGTCATGAGGGGCCAAAAACTGGACACAGCACCCAAGGTGGACCCTCACCAGCACCAAGTACAGGTAGACCATCACTCCCCAGTCCTACTCACCACGCTGTGCCTGATACAGGCCAGGATGCTGTTGGCCTTCTGGGCCACCTGGGCACACTGCTGGTTCATGTTTAGCCATCTGTCAAACAAAACGCCCAGATTCTTTTCCTCTGGACAGCTCCAGCCACTCTTCCCCAAGCCTTGTTGAACCTCACACAATTGGCTTTGGCCCATCAAGGTGGGTCTCGAGGTCGCTCCGCAGAGCCTTCTACCCTCGTCAACGCTCCTGCCCAAATTGGTGTCCTCTGCAAGCACTCTTATCGCTGCAATTAGTTGAAACCATAAATCTGCAGTTTCTCATCCTCAAAGACACTAAAAATTCACAGTAGTTCCTCAGTTCAACTTAGACAGTAATTATACCGTCTTCTGTCTGTATCTATTCTACCACTGTTACATTCCTACCTTCCTGTTAGAATTCAAACAAATCCTAGCAGCACTCTCATGTTGTTACAAGACAGTATTTGGATTTTCTTTGGTTTGTGAGATATTTGTGGTTTTTTAGGGGGCTGTTTATTTTGTGGGGATTTTCTGTTTTGAGGGGGGATTGGTTGGTTTGTTTTTACTCTTTAATGCATCACTTTCTGCGATCAGGAAACAATCTTGTCTGAAGAAAAAGCCCAAACCATGACAGAAAATTTCCTGACTGTGGAGAAAACCTCATGAAGAGTGAACACTATTCAAGTAGTGGGGGCAGGATTCAAGACATCTGCAAAAACCTCAATGTCTCAAGAGTTAGTAGAAGACTCAACTCACAACTCCGACATCAAGTTTTCGCTATCTCCACAAGAGGGAAAGTAGCAACTCCCCAGAAATACCCAAAATACCCTTATGGTCATCACTTTGTTAGAAGACTATCTGCAGATCTCCAGCAGAAGTGGAATTTGTTTTAATCATCATAATGCACGTAAGCCCTGCAACGCACCCACCCTCATTCCTCCCTCTGTTGCGATACTGAAGTTGTTGCTACACAACTCTTGCACCAGAAGCGCACCAGTTTTGCTGCCCCTCCTGCTAAAAGCTGCAGTTCTAACCTCCCTCTGAAAACCAGCTTGATCATGGCGATACCCTGGCCAGAGAACAACTGACCCTGTGTCCGTACAATCGCCTGCAAGAGAGAAGCACAACTCCTCCTCCTTAGAGGACACTGCCATTAATACATCAGACCAGGATGCTCTTGCTCTACTTATATAAAGGCTGTTTCATATACACAACCATTTCCATTGCTTTTCCTCCACGTCCCTGATTATCTTAAACAGAGTACAGCATATTATCCAAAGGAGAGTCCACAAATGCACAGAGTACTCAAGTTTGGACAAAACAAGGATTTATACAGTGGCATGATACAGTCTTTTATTCTGCACTTCATTCCTTACCTGATAATTTCTATGATTCTATTTTGGCTACACCTTGAACTGACGTTTCACGGTATCACCCACAGTGATTCTCGGATGTTTCCTTCCCTGAATGCTGCATAAAAACATAAAAATACTATTGTTTTCATATTCCTACTAATGCAACGTCCAACAACAGCAGCTGAAAAATGACTAAAGCTAAGCCTGAAAGATGCTCGCTCTGCTACTGAATACAGCTCTTGTAACACCCTCTGCAAAGAATAGCTTAGAAGAGGCAGTACAGAAAACAAATCAGTAAAGCAGTTAACAAAAATTCACTGACACAAAGGCAGAAAATATACTCTTTAAAGTGACTAAATATAAATACTTTACTGTAGAACAGGGAAGAAAACTTTATTTATTTACATTTTAGCTATAAATTGCATTTCAGTGTAATCAAGAGCAAATCTGATAAGAGAAAAAAAGGTAAACACAAGAATTAATCCTTTTTTACGATACGGAGTCAGCACAGATATAAGCATTTATGGAAGCATGTCAGTTATTTTTAAGAAAATAAAACTGTTCTTGACTTCAAGTACCAAGACGCTTGCCATAGGCTTCTGGGAAACTGTGTAAGCTTCACCCATTAAGTCTCCTTTATCTACAGCTTTATTACTGCTTTCAGAGAGCCATTTGGTTTCTTAAAAAGCCTCTAATTCGATCCTGTGATACCTCCTGTGAAGAAGCACTAAGCAAACAACAAGGCTTATCACCGGGAGCTAGGTCAAAATCCAGGTAATAACTTTCATGTGTCACTCAAGTGTCAAGAGTGTTTAAGTATTTCCTTTGGGCATGGAGAAATCTCGTGAGTAGATACAAGGGACGAGCAACGAACGAGAGATCTCCAGCTGGCACAGCTCTGCTCCCACAGAGCCCCAGAGAACGGGGCCGGCGCGGTTCCTACCGAGCGGGGTGCTGCTGGCAGGGCCCAGGCCGGTTTAATTTCTCCGCAGCCGCCAGGACCCCCCGCACCAG
>VZTM01038135.1:15637-29841 GCA_013400555.1 Jacana jacana
GCAGCCTGTAGCAGTGGTGGCGGCGGAAGCGGAACGCCGCCCGGGTCTTCTCTGCCGGGCCTCTTGCCGGCGGCGGTCAGGCGTGGGAGGGTATCCGAGCTAGCGAGTGCCCGGTGGGCCGGGCCCGCAGGGCGGTGGCAGAAGGCATATTCCAGTAAAATCAGGCGATGGCAGGACACCAGCTCGGGCAGCAGCGGCTCTTTTTCGAGCTGCGGAACCGGTCGGCGGCCCGTTCTAAGGAGCAGCGGCTGCGGGCTGGTGTCCCGCTCGATCCGATGGTTTCAAGTGGAATGCGGGCAGCAGATAAACGATGCAGCGTTGTCCCAGCCTTTGACATGGAGTATAAACACCCCATTCTGGGTATCTGACAGAAATCTGCCTTGTGTGTGACATTGTCGTACTGCAGCCTGGTGTGCAATTGCAACAGGGGCCATTTAAGTTCAGCCAGTAGGGAAAATCAACACCACAAAGCAGAGACTGAAACAAAGCACCATAGGAAATCACACACTGTAACCCCTATCCGTGTGGTTCGGCACGGCTGGAACTGACCGTGCCTTAGACCAGGTTATGGACAAGGCTCCCTCCAGCTGCTTCCTGCAATGAGGAAATGTCAGGAGCCAAACGTGCTAGAAAATCTGACATGTTGGAGGGTAGGGATATGACAGAAAATGGCAACAGTAAGGTGATGCATTCCTACAGCATTTCCATGCAGCTCATATAAAAAGAGTCTCTGTAGTTACCTAATTGCATTATCTCAATAATGCGGAAAACAGAGATGCCAGCTCCTTTTCATTCAAGGCTGTATCCTGACACACTTGGCAGTGTGACAATGGCAATTTTCTCCAACTAGCCATGTGTTCAATTCAGTTATTGTCACCTCTAGATTAATTTCCTGAATTCCACAAACTAGGAATGTGAGAGAATGTGTGCCATATGCTATAGATGTGTTTGGCTAAAAGCCTTGCAAAGATATTACAGGCACAGCTGAGAAGCCACATCTGTGTAAAACTACAGCTTGTTGCTGTACTGGCACCACCAGCCATAGGTAATACTGGAATGGGCACGTAGCTTTCATGGAAGCAGCAGATACTTGCACAGTATTCTTTCAAGCTTATAAACCATGAACAATCAGAAAGTTAAATATGTGAAGTCATTCTGTAGCCTGCATGTTTTAGATGGGTCATGGTTTTGGTTTATTCAGGTTATCTCCTTTGATATTCTGACTAATTACATCATGCTCAGTTATCTCTGCACTATTCTGATTAAGTTTGTAATGAGAAAGAGTATTTAAATTGCTATAAAGAGGATTCATACAAAAGCAACGTATAAATTTTTGTCACAGGTAGTCCACATTTCTCTGGTTTTCTTAGCCATTATTAATTCTGCAGCAGCACTTGACAGTAATGGGGCACATTTTCCCATCATCTGAAGAATTTAAGATAAATATTACAATCTTTGCTGAAAAAAAAAATGCTGTAACCAAACAACTTAATGGAATGATTCAGCAGATTTCTTTAGCCCATATGATACACCAGGGCAGGGTACAGAAGCAGATCACCTCCAACTTCAAACACTAAGCTTACATTCCATTCCCAGAGACTGAGCCAGAGGTGAGGTATCACACTAAGCTTCAGTCTTATAATACATCTACAAGTTCTTCCTAAAATAATTGATTATTTTTTCTTTAGGACTGTTCACAACTCTCTTTCATGTGCTGCCTAGAATTTGAGCAGCCATCATTATTAGCCCAGCTCCTATACAAAGCCACAGGAGAATGTTTCTTTTCTAGGAAAAAACGTATTTGGGCCCATTCCTTAAAGGAAAATCAAAAAGGATGGTGTCTTGAGAAACATCTAAATTCAATTATATTTCAGAGGATGGGACATTCACAATTACATTGCTAACACTATTGCTATTATGAACAGCTATCGAAACAAACATTTCAATATCTGTATTTGAAAAGACAAAAAAATCAGAGTCAAAAACTGTCACAGAGGCATGGCTGTCATGTAACAAGGACATATTAAAAGTGACTTGCAAACAGGTCTACTCATAAAATAATAATTCAGGTCACCTAGAAAGGCTCCTATTCAGATAGTTTCACATTACAAAATCAGATGCTTCTCCAACAGGAAGATGACTGAATGCAGCTCCAAAACGCTTGGATTGAAATCTGCTCCTCCATAGTCTTTGGTTTAGAAAGCACTCTTCATTTCTGAGAACACAGAATGTTCATTTTAACATCTTCCTCCTTGTTCCTCATTAATGCGATAACTCCTGATCTCTCCATCTCTCAAGTGTTTCACTGCAGCAAGGTTCACAGATGGTGCATACAGAGAATAGGGGCATTAGAGGACACAGGACAGAAACTATGTCACGTGGCTTAATCCCAAAACAAAGGGCACATAGATACCACAGGTGCAGTATGGGAACCTGAGGAGGAAAGTCTATGATCTGGATCATATTCTGAATGTATCAATTCACCTGCTGAACTTTAAGTACAGGCCCTGTCTATATGACTTTTCGAAAGCAGAGAACACTAGAGATTATTAGAATCAACAAGAAATAGCCACCGAGATCATCTCTGTAACTTCTTTCCAAGTTCAGTGCCACCTTGAATGGGAAAAAAATGTCAAATGGGAATTTCCAGTGCATTTGGGGCTGGCCTCGTGGAGGTTCTGGCCATTCCGTCATGTCAAAGAAGGTAACACCAGTTGTCAAAGGTATCATGCTTGTGCTGGGGAACTGTAAAGAGAAGGAAAGCACAGAGTCAGCAACCTTAATGCAAAAGATACATCTCTCCTCGATTTGCTAACGGCAACCTGCTGTAGATGACTGGCAAGCAAGATGTCTTTAGACAGTAGGAGTTGAGTGGAGTTTTAGTGGAGTAACTCCTCTTTCCCCAAATTAATACCTGTGACTTTTACATTGCAGATCTCCAGAATGGAAGCAGTGACTCATGCTCTGCTAAAGTAAGCCTTCTATTCACAGAAGAGACACATGAGCTAGTTGGTAATGGGAAAAGGAGCAAAGCTAGCTTTGTTTTTTATGAAATGATATATTTTATGTAAGATGAAATTACCTGGCACTTTGAACAGGTGACTGCTGCCAGAAACAGCACTGACAGAAAATCTGATCCTTTCAATAGAATACCAATAAAGCAGGTAGCCAACACAACAATGCATTTATTTCTCATGATTTAGGACATTGTTTCAGAAAGGAGATAGATTGGGAGGTCAGTTGGTAAAGACGGAACTTCAAAGGCCTGAGTTCCTTTCTGTTTCAACAGAATGCCATATGACAACTAATGCACTCACTCCTTGAGCCGTGTGGACTTGTGGGCTGATTTAAGAGCGTGCTTCTTCCAGAAGGAAAACCTCAATCCCTGTCCTGGTTCCACATGCTAACCTCAAGAGAGGGAACCTACTGGCAGCATACCTCTCTGCTTGCACTGGTTTAAGCCAAGCTAAGCAATCACCACCTCATTCGCTTCCCTGGAAACAATTTGGAAGGTTGATGCAAAGGTGTGCAGAAAGCATTCAAAAAGCTTCACAACAGAATTCAAATAATGAGACTCCTGTTGAGGAACTTTTGTGGTACCTCTTGAGGCAAATATAGAATACTTTTATGCTTGAACGTAAAAGAAAAATATATTGAGCAACGGATTTGGCAAAGTCCTACCCCATACATGGTTCTACACAGAGTCTGCAAAGATGCATCACGAGCAGATGACTTTACATCTGCAGCAGCACCAATCCTGAGAGCATCAGCACAGGGCACCTGAGCCAGCATTGGGTCAGTCCCCCAGCCCAGCTCTGCTGCCCCAAAGGTAGCCCCTGAGTTCGAGGACTGCTGACAATGACAAAGACAATGCTGAGACACAGCCTGTCCCTGGCATTCCTGCTCCCAGCCAACCAATTAACCCCTTCTTGCAACTGGGCCTGCCTCCCTCTCCCTCCCCTCCTCCGCACCCACCTCCCCCCCCTTCCCCCCCCCGGCCTCATCCCTCTGTTCCAGATCACTCCTTCATCACAAATCACCACTGCTGAACAGCTGCAAGTAGAACTTCCCCTTCAATCCTGATGTATATAAGTTCTGCTGTCAATGAATAAACACACAGTAGGCACAACTGCCTTAGTCAACAGGAAGCCTCAAAATTATTCTAGTTTTGTGTCCTGGACCTTCAAAACCTTCTTTAAAATCAGGGAGATTAGAGGGGAAAAACCCCATACACACACAGCTGGGTGAAAGCAGCCACAAGCACCTTCCAGCGTGTTCCTGTATAGCTCTACATCATTTAAGACTGTCTTGTTTTTTCAGGAAGTCCAAATACAACTGTGACCAGATACTGTGAATGGGTGTAGAAAATGGGTTGTCTTTCATGGGTTCTGTCTTTTGTGGTCTGTCACTATGGCAACTCTCCAGTGACACTGTGTCTAAAGGAAAAAAGTTTTCTCTAAAGAATCCACATATGGAGAATCTGTAGGCTAAAACTGGGAAGTGACACAATTTAAAAGTAAAGCAATACACAGCAGACATCGGTGATCACTTGTATGCTTGCAAATGGCTGCAATTCTTAGCTGCTGGGTATGGAACCAATCAGTACCTTTGCCAAAATGTCTTTACTAGCAGCCCTCATTTGTGGATGGCCACTGATGCAGTTGGCAATATTTTAATGGCGTGGCTTTTCTTGTTGCCAGAAACTTGCTTTCTTATAATTTGTTTTGCAATATACCTTACAGTTCTAAAGTAATCAGCATCAGTTGCTCAAGCAGACGATATCTGAATCTCATAGTTCCTGTCTGGCTCATCCTTACTGAGGGATCTGAGCCCTCTGCTTTTTCTAGGAATGCAAGTCTCCCTCCTCAGACAGAAATTTTCTTAATGGAGCCACCTAACAGCTCAGATTTAGAAAATGTGTTTGTGGGGCTGGGGTGTCTGTTCGCCTCAGGGAAAGGTGTTTTACAAGGTTAACATTTTCCTATCATGTTCTTTTCCTGTATGTTGCAAGAAGGGAGGACAAAGAAGTACCATGAGACACATCCAAACAAGCAATGTAAAATCTCATTAAGGCTAAGTCTGAAGTTCAAAGAGTAACAACAGATCACACAGACACTTACCATGTCATTCTCACTGCCATGAGAACACCGTGGGCAAGCACCGGCTGCTCCCCCCAAAGCCCTTGCAGAGAAGTATAAGCCTTGAAATACACATGCTGCCCAAAAGCCATCAGGAATCCAGCCTTGCACTAAAACAGGATACACTAACACACACTTTTTTTAAAAAGACTGTTCTCCTTTTTGGACCTGTTAGCTCTACCTTCCTGATGACATCATAGAACAGTCTGGATTGGATGAGACCTTTAAAAGCCATCTAGTCCAAGCCCCCTGCAATATGCAAGGCCATCTTCAACCAGATCAGGTTGCTCGGAACCCTGTCAAACCCGTCCTGGAATGTTTCCATCAAGTAATCTATTAGAAGCCTGCTTTCTGGCTTAGAACCTTTCCCCCTAATTCTTCACATTTGCTGCCATCAGCATTAGCCTCTTCTTCAGCTACTTGTTGGCAATTTCAAAACACCTAGAGGAATAAAAATGCCTTTTTGCACTAATCATCAGCATGCTGTGGAGTTTATATAAATAAACTCAAATTACATATCATGGCTTTAAAAGACAACTAGTAAAACATGTAGTTATTAAATATTTGTAACTACAACTTCATACTGAGCATAATTAAAAGTTTAAAGTTTAACTCATTAAGAAGCAGAAGGTGGTTTGACCTTGGAAAGATGGTCCCTTTACCAGTTGAACAACCAATTGAGATCAGTACTGGTAAGACTATAAAACCACTTTCCTCTATGGAGCTGTTAAATATGAACTCTTGCCATTGCAGCCACAACACTGTTAGAATTCAGTAAATCTCAGCTGAGTAATATCAGAGCCATTTGATCCCCTGGCTCTTAAATAACCTATGAATCCCACTTAATGATCTCTGTGTGTGAGGGGGGGCTTTTAAATTCCATACCTTCAGGGGGCAACACCGATAAAAGTACCGTGCACCCAGGATTTGAGCTTGTGGATCTGACAGGAGGCCCACCTTAGTCCACAGTATCTGTATCTCCAGGGTCACAGGAACCAAGCAACAGGAAGTGCAATTCACAGCCTGAAAATAAATGTACAGCAAAAATCTTAATATAGCATTTTAAAGGTGAAAAAAGGACCATTATGGATAATAATAAGAGCATCAAATTAATAGGATGTAACCAGGTAGTGTTAGTTCTAGAAGGCTGTCAGAAGCCTAGGTAATACAACGCTGGATTCAGTACTAAATTCTTTTTGCCCATTTAAATAGCAGGAACAGGATTAAAGAGCTATTAAATCTCTGCTTTTCAGGTCCTTTTCAGTAAGTATCCTAATAATGTAAATGACTGCTTATAGGCATTAAGACTCCTGAGAGTCAGTGGATCATCACATGAAGAAAATAAGCCCAGATGAACAGTCTCTTTTTTTTTCCCCATGCCAACGCTCTCCAGGACAACACAAAGAAACAAAAGCAAAAATATTCAGAGCTAGTCTTTTTGCATCCATATTACTTGCACACTGCAGTTCTGAATCAGAATGGCCGTCCACTCTTCTGTCTGGGTTACGTGAGCACTGCCAGTTACAGCAAGGTCCGCTGCTCTGTTCATCCCCTGCAGAGCCCTGTACAACTTCTGCTGGATGTAACTACAGTCACTTTCTTCCAGTATTGGGGATAGGCTAGAAATGACAAAATAGCAGCTTTAACAAAGTGATTTCCAGGAACTCACTATCAATATCCTTCTTTTGTAATGAGTATTTCTTCCACTCTTTTAATGAGTGAACGGAATCCCTATGGAAGTATTGGTATTAAATGGATGGAGTTTCAATCCTCTCTATAATGAGGAGGGAGAAGAACATGGGCAGAGTACCGCATGGTAAGTAAATGTGACAGCTTTTTAAGTCATCTTTCACATCAGTGGTCATATACTGGACGTGACACCAACAAAAGAATGATCCAAATCACCAAAACAAACCCTTTTTACGGTTCCGTTATAATTCACTCATCAAATACAAACTTTACACTTGCCTAAGACATGTTGCCAGACTACAGCCTCAAAGCATCCCATAAGACCCTCACAATGTGCAGCTTGTTGTAAAGGTCTACTGTTTCTGATATTTAAGTTCTCTCAGGAGTATATGAAACACCTGCAGAGATTCACTGGTGACCTCAGGGTAGGACCTGGCTCCACAGCACTGTATGAGAGACTTCAGAAAAATGTGCTGAGTCTATACCTTTCAAATGTGTCAGGAAGAGCAACTGCAGTGTGTTGTTACCTAAGCTTGCAGCCTGTCCGCATATTTCTTCCAAATTGTACTGTGTGTCTGAGGGACTGTGAGCAACTTCCATCACTTTCACTCTGTAAAATGCTCATCTGACAGACTGCATGTCAAGAAGCCAAAAGCACGAACAGACAACAAAGGATACCCAACTTGTATTTAACAATCCACTCACCCCACATTCCTCCTTACCCTTATGACAGGACTACAATTTCAGTTGTGACCAAAAAGCCTTCTGATGGCTGCAGAGTACCAGCAGTCAATAAACCCAGTGATGAATAAAATCTGGTAGCACAAAAAGGATACATGCTGCATGGCACCAGTGCTTGCAATCAACAGCGGTGCTCCAGTGATATAGCCAGGGTTTCCACTTCTGGGCAATGTATGAGGAAGAGTCCTGGTCTACAAAGAGGCAAAGAGAAGACATGAAAAAAGAGAAAAACATTAGCACCATTAAGATCCATTCATCTCAGAAGATCAAATTCACATTCCTAAAAATGTGAAAGTAACCATTTTTTGAATGACTCAATATTATGCACTACTAAAACCCCAATTAATCATTTCCAAATCCTCTTTCTTACCCAGCATGTTCATCTGCAGAACAGGAGATAAAAAATTAAATGTCAGTACCCCAAAATGTGGATACTACAGTTCTTGAAACAACACATTCCTATTGCTCAGCATTTGTCTCTAAGGAAGTTAACATATCTCTCTGTGCAATTCTACAGATGATCTGCAGAACAAACTCTGCCTTGACCCCGATTCCAAGTGGCAGATTCCACTTCTAAATTGTTTTATGGGGAGAGCCTCTGGGGATAACTTCAGCACGGGTGCACTGCACACTTATTGACCCCTGAGGTCACCACTTATCCTACTTTACATTGCCTCTATGGGACAAGGTTTTATGAACTTAACACACATTAGTACTTCCCTGATTTCCACGCCATCCAGAGCAACTCCCACTGCAGGGGCAAAGTTAAAATACGTACATAGAATAAATTTAGCAACTTTGCTCACAAACACTGAAGACCCCAGATACAGCACCAGCTCCGACCCCTCCTTCACAGAATTTTGCTGGTGACCATGATCTCATCCTCTCTTCTTCTCTCTCCACCAAAAATAAAAAACCCAAATCAAATCAAAACAACAGCAAAAAATAGTCACATAAAAATAATGAATCCTTTCAGCTTGTGCAGATTACATGCTTGAACTGAGCTTTGATTTTTCTACTAACACAGTCTACTTGAGTCCAGAGTAGTGTCCCCTCCCTCCTTTGATCATCAGCTGTGCCCCAGGGTAGACCACAGTGATGCTACTATGTTTTTCACATCTCATCTGTGCAAAACTGGTCACAAACAACAGACTACAAACTGACCCAGAAGTGCAAAATGAAGTGCTGCTGCAAAGAGGATCCTGAGTTCCCGGAGATGTTGCTCACTTTGAACCGGACAGAGACACTCCGAATCCCTTGTGTGCCACTGAATTCTATCTCATATATCACCTGAAAGTCCAATTTAGAGAAGAGGCAGAGGCAGAGTCAGGGAATAGGGCAAGGACTTGAAGTTAGTGCTGAGCTGCCCAAAGGAAAGAAGGTTCAGGTACCTCGGAAACCACATTGATACATGTGTTGTGTTGCATTTGGGGAGCCCCAGGTGGTGCGACTGCGCTGATCTTCACCTGGAGACAGTAAGTACATTAACAATTAGCCATTCTTTAAAAGTAGTGTGCCTCTTACTCTTTTCCACTGCTTTTCCATCCAAGTGAGTTTACCTTCCAGCTGTAGTTGAGATCTGTGGACACATCACCCAGCTCCAGATGCTAAATTTTTTCTCAGAAAACAAGCTACCTCCCTGACTCCAGCCCTGCCTGCACCCATTCATTTAAAAGTACATCTTCCCTTAAATCCCTTAAATCCCTCTTAAATCCCCTTAAATTCCTATATTGTCACACTTGTAAAAAAAAAAAAAAATGATATCAGACACAGAACGTTCCCATCCCCCCAAGTGCCCAAACCATAGGTATTACTATGAATGTCTAGGATTCCAGATATTATATTTCAGAAGCAGATATTATTTTCAATTATTTTCATTGACAATAGAGACTGACCTGCATGGACTGCACAATGGTGTCATTGATTGGCACCTGGGGAAAACAAACAAACAAACCAACATAAAACACCAAAAAAGTAATGGATTTTCTGCGTTTGCAAGTGTCTAGTCATGAAACCATCACTAAATAGAACCTACATATTATATTGACAAAAATTACTTTGCTTATTCTAGGTGTGTAAAACTTTTTATCAATTTGTGATCTAGAAATCACAGCAATAATCCACAGAAAGCACTTTTAGAGTATCAGCAGACAAACTTCATTCTTGGCCTTGCTAATGACTTGTAAGATGCAGATCCTTTAAACTATCAGCATCTCTGATCCATTCCTGGAGCTCCCTCTTTTGGAATCAAGTAACTACTTCAGCATCCCTTTAAGAAAAAAAAATACATTTTGGCCAGTGACAAAAAAAGCCCAGAAATCATGAGGTAAATTCAATCAATAGAAAATTCTGTAGTACAATTATGTAGGTTTAGATTTCCAATATAAGGGCAAACTGAGTCATCAGCCTTAATAAGATGTTAATATTTACACTGCTGTTTTATCTTGGAACACCAGAGGAACTCTAGAAGGCAAGAGGAGATATTTTCATGTTAACATTCAGCAAGACCAGCACAATGAATGCAGAATAATTTGAAATTACTGTCAAGATAAGTAATGGAGATATTGATATTGGAATTCAATATATGAATGTAAATAAAGCTAGTATTGATAACTGGCACATATGATTTTAGAGGTAACACACTGTATAAAACAAATACTCATTCTTAACTAAGAACATGCATCACTTGGTTGATCCAGTTGGTGAACAGATATAAACACTTTGATAAACATTCTGTTTAAAATGCAAGACTTCTAGTTAAACCATCAAAACCCGTAAGTATGAAGTACCTGTTAAATGCATTAAATTTGCTAATGACTAAAATTTATTGGAAAGCAGTTTCAATTGAGGGATTATCACCGACCTTGACATTTTTAACAGGATTTCCCACAAGAAGGCCTTAAAAATCAGGAGATCAGGGATAACATACTAGATGACCTTTAGTTTTCCATTTAGCTGAAGCTGCAAAGGAAAGTCAAGCAAATAAGATGTTGAGCAAAAGGAAGAAATATGACATGCACCTTTAGCACAGTGAAGTCACGGTAGTAGGAGGCAGCATCTAGGGCAGGGTCAGTAGTGCAACTCTTGCTCAAGTTGGCAAAAATCCGAGTACAGCTTGTGCTTTTGCTGTCCAGGAAGCCTGAGTTAAGACAGGACAACAGATAAAACAGAAGCAAACCACCCTAAGAAATTCTTCCCCCTTTACTAACCAGCAGGATTGCCATCAACGCAAAGTCCATTGGCTCCCATTTTTACTGGCTGTCTAAGGGTGCCCAGTACAGATGATGACTCAAAGTAGATTAGAATTGGATCGCCAACCTGAAAAGAAAATTTGGAGAAATCACAAAGTGACTGTGAAATACCAAGCACAAGGTGATGATGCCATCAGGGCACAGAGATAAATTTATGCTCCTCCTTAATATACACCCAGTTTTGTCTAAAGGGCTGTCCAAACTTTTAAATAGAAAAAAAATAATCAGAAACTTTTTATACAAGAAGGAATTAAAAGAACTGAGATAATATGGAATACAGGTAGCGAAATAAGGATCTTTTAATCTGTTCTCATGCAATTTCATTACAGACAGCTTTAGTAAAAATAAACTGTAAACTGATCACTATTTTCTTTCGACTCACCCGATAAAAGGCAGAGAACGATGGCTGGACTTGTGATGGTGATAAGAAAGAGCGTCTGCCATATTTCCCTAAGAATTTCAAAAAATCAGATTCTTTGATATCCTGTGGCTGTCGGAAATAGTTCAGCTTTGCTAAACGTTGGAGAGAGAGAAAAAAAAAAATCGACCAAATATCAAATTAGTAGAAAAGATAAATCTAAGTAAACATTGTGTCAATATTTTTAAAAGGAACAACCTTGGTAATTATGAACTAGGCAGTGCCTTATATGAGTTAACACACAGTAACATTGTTAACAGGCTAATATGAGCTATGAATAGGATGTTATCATGAGCAGCTTATAATGTTTCATGGGAAACAGGTATTAATACACAAACGTGACTTTCCAAAAAACACGAAAAACTACTGAAGACCACTATCTTCACATGTGCTCTAAGTTCTGTAAGATGCCCAAATTAGACACACATGACACTACTGACAAAACTACCGATGTGAGTTCACCAAAAGCAACATGAAATAAGATTTGCTCTCTACAACTCCCTGAAAGGAGGTTGTAGCAAGCGGGGAGTCGGTCTCTTTTCCTTATTTAACAAGTCATAGGTCAAAAGGAAATTTGTGCATCACACAATCTCTTTGCTACTGGCCAAAATAATTCATCGGGTTCAGAGCCTGCTCCCAACTTGCCTTTTCCAGGAGGCCCTCTGGAGCTGGCTTGATTATATTTCTGGCAGTGGCAGCTCATGTCACCAATCATTCTGCCTTCTACCATCCAGCCTTCCAAAAGCAGTTGATGGGAACATACGTATTTCTGTATTTTCTTGGGGAAGGCCAAGAGGGAGAAGACCGTTTCTACCAGAAAACTTTATCATCCTTCAGGTTATCCCAAATAGTCTTTCCCAGACATTCTTGCAAGAACAAGCACAGAAAAGGAAAAGGCCATGTGAGCAGTGAATCCTGTTGTTCCCTGGTGTGCTACACCAAATGTGCATATCTAGGGCTTGTTCGTTGGGACGAATCACATGCTGGACATGGGATCCATATATTAAATGGCCAGAAAAATCTAGTATCATCCATCTGGACACAGGTGATCCTTCTTTCAGATGAAGTTACAAATTCAGAATCTTTCTAATCCCACTTTTATGATACTGTGGGTGGTGTGGGAAAAGGATAAAAAAGATAAAATTTAGCAAGTTCCAAGTTACATGCTGGAATACCCAGAAGCCTGATGGCCCTTTCAGCTGAGGTAAAACCCCACTGAAATTAATCCTTACTCTGCGACTTACTAAAAATTAGAATGGTGAAGTTCTAGCATTACTATTTATCATACTATGTACTATGAGGCTCTGACTGTTTCTTTGCTTTCCCCTGTATGCAAAACATTCAGTCAATACCCGTGAAGAGATGAAAGTAAGACTATATAATAGGAAGATAACCCTGTTTTGACTAGTTGTTGGACCAGTTAACCCCCTGAGCCCCTTCCAAACTAAAGTTTTCCATGGTTCAAGTCAGAAGTAGATGGGACTGTGGGTCAAAACTCCCAGGCAAAAGACTCAAAAGAGAAAATGGTAAGCGTTCAAATGTGAGATCCTTGTGAATTGCAATGAATAGGAGAGCTGCACACCAAATGAAGTGCGATGTAGAAAGCAGAAAGAGAAGAAAATGCTAATGGCATACCAAATGACAGTATACGATTACTAGAGAAAAATCATTGCCAACAGAGAAGAAAGTATGAAAACAAGCATATGAAATACAGAATCCAAGATATGGCAAGAAATCGCTTTCTAAAAATAACAGCGCTGTATTTCAAACACCAACCCTTATTTGCTGCTTTAAGTGTAGCAAACTAAGTGATGAATCTCAGATACAGAAGTTATTAATAAAGGCTGATTTGTGTTTTGCCAGACCCAATCCTTAAACTGAGTGCAATGATCACTTTGTTGTTTGTCTTTGGCAACTGGACTCTGATTCACTACAGTCTCTCTAGAACTGTAATAGCTGGAACAACTAGTAACAACTGTAACATGCACATATGCACATTCAAAAAAAAAAAAAAATATTCCCTGAGCAGAGGCAATCCACGAATGAAATGCGTGGAAAGGAAATGTGCATTACTCACAGTCATCCAGCTGCACACAGAAGAGATTGTGCCTGCCAGGGACAGCAACGGTATCAGTCAGGTATGGGGTGTTACTCCTGAATACTAGCGACTGTTCCACACACGCTCGGCTCACAGACCTGCAAAGACAAGCCCCAGTACTCCCAGTAAAATGCTGAAGAAGCTATTCTTGTATATTTTTTTATATTTGACATTTCTAAATGCCAGCATCAGAACACAGTATTGCTTTTCATCAGCTTACATGAGTTATTGTACATTTTGCATTGATAATCAACTACAGAAAGCCTCTCTCATCATTGCAGTAACTTTGTGGATACTCTCTATTTATGTATTTCACATATCACTCTGAAATCCCCTGGAACAAAAAGCGGTAAAGAAATCTAGTGTATTGTGGCTCCTTCCGGTCACTCTCATGCTGCAGCCTGGAGACAGGCTTCACCCGCAGATTTACTCTCCAAACAGCCGAAGCTGCCGCCCCCCTGACGGCACGCCGCAGTCCGTGATGGCTTCGCGGTACTCCATCGCATGTTACAGTCCCTTTTACCCCGAGATACGACTCCCTGGTTCCGCGGCCAACAGCCTCCCCACAGCCCCCTCAGGCCCCGCTCGGCCCGGGCCGCCACAGAGCCCACACCCGTCCCCCGCTCACCTGCGGCCCGAGAGGCGGGAGGAGACAGGGGTGCCAGGCGGGGTGCCGAGGATGCCGGCGGGCAGTGTGCCGGCCGTACCTGGCGGGGTGCCGGGGGTGCTGGTGGTACTGGGGGGGGTGCCGGACAGGGTGCTGGTGGTGCTGGACAGGGTGGCGATGGTGCCGGCAGTACCGAGCGGGGTGCCGGGCACGGTACCGGGCGAGGTGCCGGTCGTCCCAGCAGCCAGCCGCGGCAGCATCA
>VZTM01038140.1:0-11806 GCA_013400555.1 Jacana jacana
AAGGAAATACTGGCAGTGTATGAAGCGTTTTGAGCTGCTTCAGAAATGGTGGGTACAGAAGCACAGCTCCTCTTAGCACCTCGGCTGCCAGTGCTGAGCTGGATGTTCAAAGAGAGGGTCCCTACCACACATCATGCAACGGATNAGCCAATGAATGAAATGGTATGATGGTAATTGATGAATGACCCTGCCACTGTGCATTCTTATTTGTATAACTGCTATTGATTGTACTATAGTAAGAATCACCCAACCTAATGGGTGATTAGATTTAAATGGAGATGGACTCTGACTAAGAATTGAGTGAAGTGCAGCAGTGAAGGGAGGAGACCTGACCTCAGCAGAAGACACCCAGCAACTTCATTGAGATTGACATAAACTGTACTGGTTACATCACCTGCAAGCTCCAAAGAGTCTGCGTCAGTCTAACACCACACACCATCTTTCCTGCCCTGAGAGACTGCCCTAATACATGAAGCCCAAAATCATGGATTAAATGAACTCAACAGACATTTTAGAGTGATGACCCATTGACTAAGGAAGTTATATCTGTATGGATATATATGTACCTATATATGTCACAGGAAAGTGATAGCTTTTAATTTGGAACTGTAAGATCTGGGCATGGCATAGATGGTATGGAATAAAGGGTGGATAATATCCTGGTTCCAGGAGGGACAGGGTTAATTCTCCTAGCAGGGCACAGGTATTCCATCCCATGTGAGCCATGCCCAGGGGGTAGTGGGGATCTGGACCGGAAGGGGAGGGGGGCAGGAAGTGGAGGGTGTGCTCTGATGTCTGGGATGGTCCTGGGTGCAGTCGATGAACGGTCGGCATCGTAATCATTTTTTTATACTTCTTTATCCGTGTTACTGTTACTGTTTTTGTGTTCTGTTAAACTGCCTTTGTCCCAGCCCACAGGTTTTGCCTTTTTCTTCTGATTGTGCCCTTCTGACTGTGGACAGGCTCAAGAGCGAGTGGCTGCCACGTGGTTCTTTGTTGCCCTCTGAGGCTAAACCAGGACAATAGCCAACAGCATTTCAGAACATGTGAAGTAAACGTCCAAGGAGATGTTCTGGACCCTAAGAACTCTCTACAATTTTATGGGGTTATAGAGGAATGGAATAAGCAGTACAGCCAGTTCCCAGTTCTGCTCCACTTGGGACAAATTGCCTAGAATAGATATTCAGAAGGAGTCTTTTACAAACTTGATGGCAGTGGTGCTCTGGTGTATTAGAGGTGGTTTTCTAATATACCTTCTGCCAAGACTGGGAGAAAAGTCACATGACTCTACACTTCTTTTTTTGTCCCTAGTGGGTGCTTTTCCAGAATTTTGTCCCTGTGAGGTTGTGTGACACACAATCAATACCATTTGGAAAGACAAGAAGTAACATCAACTAACATGAAGAATGTTGACATCTCCATGCATGGAAGCCAAAGTCTTATTCAAGTATTCAAGTCTTACTCAAAGTATTCAAGGATATAAAATAAAGCAAGAAGAAGGGAACAAAACCAACAGTCAGAGTTTTAGCTCAAGAAATGCACAAGACCAGACCTCAAATCCCTTTGTTCTGGCCTGTTGCGTATTCTTAATGTTGTAAATGAAATTGATACATTCTGTTAAGCTTAGAACATCTGATTCATGATTCATCTCATACTTGTCATGTATTTCATGTGTATCTTGTGAAGATCTGACTTCTGGTGTATTTGATAGACTGCCTCAGTTCAGCGGCTCATCTTAGCTGCAGCTAGGTCACATGGGAAAAAGTGGAAAGAATTAGTGCATGTATGTAATGCATGTAGGCATGACACAGCTGGAGCATGCTGAATACATCATTGCCACAAAAAGCATCACATCCTGCATTGTGCTGCTAAACTCTTTGAGCCTTGACTGATATTTTTCTGAGGTCTGAAACAAGTTTTGGAAGAAGAAACATGCACAACTGTATGGATTGCAGCACTGTCTTCAGGCTATTAATATTGGCAGAGGCAAAGGTTTTGGTTGCTTCCAGTGCTCTGGGAATTGTCTTCATACAGAAAAAGCTGTTCCCTCTGCTGAACCACTTGGTCCATATGGTCAGCAGGGCATCTAAGGTAGAGCTTAGCATCTTGTTTTGCAAGCTAATACCTGGCATGCTTGATCAGTGAAGGATCAAATTCTATCATAATAATACAGCAATGTGTCATCCTTCTGGTTGTTGATCCTGATATCCCTTCATCCAAGACCTGAAGCCCTAAATGTTGCCCTTTTTTGTATCCTAGGACACTCCTCACTTTTTTACTGATGCTAATGTTGTCCTTTGGCTTTAATAGCTTTTTCTTCTCTGCATATTTCCCAGAATGTTTACTACAAATATGTTTTCTCCAAGATGTCGTTTTGCTGGGTAAAGCAAGCCAAGACCTCTTTCCATAATTCCACCATAACTAGTGTAGGAGGTGACAGTTTTCCCAAACATTCCCCATTGTACAAACTACTGGAGGATGATTCACCTGTCCCTTGTTTGATAGCATAAGTATTCCTCTAAGTTGCCTGAAAATGACTCACTGATGATTCAGCAGGTCACAAGTGAAGTGACATGCACAACATAAAAAGCATGAGAGTTGGTAATCTCTTCTGATTCCTTGGTGTTGTCTGTTCACTCATGTCTCCCAGTAGGCTTTAACCTCCAGATTTTACATCATCAGAGCTGTCACTGACCAAGATTTTCTGTGATGTATGTGACTAGCCTTGCAGCCCTTTCAGGCTACTCCATTCTCCACCCTTGCAACTGACTTCAGCGGTATTGAAGCTGCCACATCTCTCCAAGTTCTTAGAAGATAGAGTCCATGCAAAGGCTCTTCAAAAGCTAGGAAAAAAGGAGAGTTTCAGTCTGAGTGGACTGAAACTAGGAACTGCTAGTGGTGCTGCTCATCTCAGCTCATGAGCTACTTGCTTATTGCTAGGAAAAATTGGTTCTAAAGTTTGAAAAACAATATTAGTAGAAAGTCTGCTGAAATTGTATTAAAAGTCTTTGTGCTCAAGCAGGATGTAGGATGTCATTGCACAGAGCGAGCTGCACGATGAACTTTCAAACGGTGGCTCATCCACTGAGCCAGAGAACAGGCAAGACACCTTGCTTGTTCAACTCCCTATAACTTCAAAAGTGTCATCAAGCCCGAACTGTGTTCAGTCAGTGACAGCAGAGACCCACTGCAAGAATGAGAGTACAGGAGCATCATATATATATATCTATCCCTTGATATTACCAAAGGGAGGATTGACAGGAAATCAAATAACCATTGATAATCAAAACAATTCCTCATCCCTGCCCTTTAGAATCATGAGTCTGCTGACTGTATTACACAGAAGGTCTGAACAAAAATCTTAGGTATTCAAAACAGCAGAACCCTGGTTTCTTCTGAAGAAAAAATATCTGTTTCCTCCTGTATACCCCTGAAAAAACACCTGATTTTGGATTCATGCTTCACTTATACTGATGATGTCACAAGAGTGATGCACTTGTGAAACACGTGACTATTAGCTGCCCATATCAGTAATCTGCTTTTTAGAAATGGCCACTGTTGATTTAATTGCAAAAAAAATCTCGTTTCATCTTTTACTGCAAAGACTACTTTCTGTCAAGAGCTTCTACCTGCACTCTGACTACATATTATGTAGCTGTCTTCCACTGTTGAAAAGTCCCAAACCACTAGGAAGGTCTAAAATTCATGCTTCAGGTTTTAAAGCATATTAGATCTACTTGACCGTTTAATTTTTAGTTTGACCTCCAGTTCTGCTTTACTTGTATCAACTTCATTTGTTTTTTTAAACACTTCAGAATGTGTGAAGTGTTCTTAATAGCACTGATTTGTTGGCATGTTTCTGGTCATATTGTAGTCTGGTCTGTCATCTATTAACCGAAAATGAGATGTTGTTCAGCCTAGTTTAACTGCAGCAGAGATGTAAGGCATATGTCTCATCCTGTACTTCCTGGCACTAAAAGCTAGTAAGGCATCAATAAATACAGCAGTTACCTTGTCTACTGCTGGCCTCCTTGACTTTTAGGAATATCTTATTATATCTCCAAGAAAAAAACTAAATAACATGGTGTGCTGACATAAGGCCACAAAGAGGGTTACAAACTCAAATCAAGGCTCAGCAGAAGTGAAAAAACCAGAGAATTTTCTGGTCCCTGATGCCCAGTAAACATTTTCCACAGAATGTTTTTTTGCCACTTAGCACTAAGATCATTGCCTGCACCCATGCACAAATAGAAGCATGTTTCCAAGAACAGAGGAAATGACTAAGGGATGAGTGTGAAGGGGAAGCCAAATTACACACATCTGACTGGATAGACTTCATATTTCAGAAAAAAAAGAAAGGTGATTTAGCATTTCCATTAGTCGCCTGACAGTTTAAAGCAGATTTGATGTTACAGCTTTTCTTCAGAGTCTGTACTCCAATTAATAGGTACATGGTGCTGCGCTAATTGGAGAAAGCTGACAATGTCTGACGATGTTAAGTCTCATGCCAGAATGAAGGACTGCATAGTGGCCAGTACAGAAGAGATGCTGGTTTGGTCATTACTATTTGGAACCTGCAGCAGTTAAGACCGTGATAAGGTGCTGAGGTATGTTTAAGACAAAAGACAATGTGCTCCTGAAGACGCTCAGTGTGTCCACAAGCTCTGAATGTGCTTTCAAGTGCCTGTAAGATTTTGGTCTGTCATTTCTCTCAGGCATGTTATCTACCTTATCAGATGGCAGCTAGGGAAATGTGAATCAAATATTTAGATTGGTGTAGGTAGTCCAAGCAAGCATTAATTCCCCTTAAGTATTTGGTCTGGGACAAAGACAAATTCAGAATTTTCAAAATCTCCTACTGCTCCTGCACAAGTTGTCTCCATATTAAAGTTCATTTTAAACCCAACTGCTTCAAACCCATTGACATTTAAAGTCTTCAGAGACATCCAACTGCATATTCCTCCTGCTGCAAAGAACCCTGAACCCCCATATCTACCTCTACAGTGGCATACTCAAGTAGCAATAGGATATCCTCATTGGGAACAGGCAAAAACTCAACTTTTGAGAAAAAGAAGATTCCCCTAATCTATATGGCATTACTTGAAATTGTATTGAAGCTTGAGGCATCAAAATCAAGAGTGCTGTAGCTCTGCTTTTAAGTAATTCCATATATATGCAATGTAAATAGAAAAGAATATAAATGTATGACACAATTTATATATTTTTTTATATAATCTATATTATATGTTATATATAAATGGGCCCAATTCTTCAACAGTGCTTTGCAAGCTCTTATTTTGCACTCTGAGCCATAGACGCAAGTAGGGGGGCCAGTACAAGCTGAGAGATGGGAGCCTAGTCTGGACCCGAAAAGTACGATAAACTGCATGTCCCAGCACAGGCCAGGCTCCTGCTGGTGGAATTTGGAGAGGGGGCTTGCCAGCGGGGGACTGTCATCTGTAAAACTAAACTAACAGTGCCCTCGAGTGTTGGAAATAAAAATCACAGGGCAGTTGAATATATTTTCCACCTCTTCATGCTGCATGGGTGGAGCATGTAGAAAAAAGTTACAAGACCATTTTTTTCTAGTGTATGACCAGTAAGTATTTTTGCCTTGAGAGTTTCTGCCTGATAATAAATAAACACTGCTCTTCTATATCTTTACATTTTTTTCTTGTATCTTGGTTGAGAAATAAATGCTCACATGTACACTCTTTTTAGAATTTCTTTCCTATAGAATTTTATTTTGAGAGCTCCACCATCGAGAAAGCCTTTGCACCATGCCTTTTCACACTTACTGTAAGCTTATTTAAAAAGTCATGAGACAAATTTGACCCACAAAGCATTCAAAGCACAGATGGAAGGCAAAGATGATTCATGTACCTTCTATGAACTAGAGTCCAGGATCAGCCAGAGGAAATTGGACATCAGTTTTAAATCTTGGAGCCTTGTTCCAACTTTACCAGCATTAATGAAAGTTTCTCCAGGGCAGCTGTTCACCTGCCTGAAAAAAGAATCACAAGATAGGCACAATATATTCCTAATTCCCTTTCCATGAGTTCTCACTGAGAGCAACTGAAATAGCAGGGGCATCTGGAAGCTCTGTGCTTCCTCCACGGAGAAGGAACTTCTCTTTTCTTTTTATCTGGCAGGGGAACACAGAGACATTCACTGAAGAGGTTGCCCATGTGCCACAGGCAGCCTTAGTGCATGACTAATGCCTTACAAAAAAAAATTCACCCTCTCCTACCTGTCCACAGGAGACAGTGTGCACAGCTGAGAGCAAGGAAAATGGGCAAAGGCGTTCTGAGCAGAACTTTATGTGGCAGCATTGTTAAGTAAAAGTTTGGCAAGGCAGAAAAAACTAAAACCTCAAATTAAAATGAAGGATCCCAAGACATTAATGAACTAGTGTAAACATGGGACTTAGCATTTTTTACTCTTTCTATCAGCAAAAGTTCAGGGCATGAAGGCTGTATTATCCTTCACTGTCTTGAGTACTTTGTTCTCATTGGATGGATGTCATCCATTTTGTTTCTTTTTATAACAGCAATCATTAAATTTTCCAAGGTCTGTGATAGTTTAGCCTATACTCCTGCAGAAAACAGCCTGGACAGTTTCACCCTATTTTCTTAATCAATACATGTTTCAAATGCATTTTCAGAGGTAACATCTGCTCTTTCATTATTATTTTCTGTTATGGGAACTATCACTGCTCATTTAACCACTGTCTTCACAGAAAAAAATAGCATTTACTCTGTCTATGTGTTAATCACTAAATAGGCCTATTTTTTTCTGTTACCATATTGCAAAAGAGAGACAAATTCACATGGCCAAATTCAGTTACTGTAGATTACCACCTTTACTAAAATCTTTGCTTGGTCACATTAATATTCACTAGATGAAGCATGGTATCTCACAAGTGATTAAAAGTATCCTTCACGGAGGAAAAATTACCATCTGGGGATGAAATGGCAGGTCAGACAAACAGTTGCAACAGTCTATTTGTTCTCTTCATTGCTTTTTAAATTCCATCTTCTCTGAAAAGCTGTTAGAATATAGTCATCAACACCCCATTTTTATCTTCATTAAAGAATGGGATGTTCAAAAGAGCTCTGTAAGGGACTGGTTCTCCTTCTACTGATCTCAAGGGTAAAACACTCAGTGATTTTGGTGGGAGGAGAGTAAAAGCATGCTCCTCTGCTTCTGAAATCCCACTCTCTCAAGGGAAAAACTGCAAACTCCAGGGATCAGTAGTGAGACAACACAAACTGCAGAAATGCAAGGACCCTCAGAATGCCCCTCCAGGGACACAGCTGAAGCCAGGCCTGGAACATCCCTGCACTGGAGCAAAGCATTTTCCCTCTCCTGTTTCAGTTGCCTATGACGAGCTGTAGTCTCGCTGCTGAGAACTCCAGTGAACTGAAGATCAGATTACCCAATGCCCTAACGGATTTAGGAACACAAATTCTCCACAAATCTCCAGGTGAAACTTAAAACACAGCTGTAGCAAACATGCAGCTAACTAACTTTTTAAGGTGTCAGTGCTATTAAATAGCAAAGAAAATCTAAAAAAGTGAAGAGGTTGACACTGGACTATGTGCCTCTCTGGGGACATAGCCTACTCTCATAGCCTACTAATTTCTGGCAGAAACAGACCTTATCTACAGATTTTCTGATGCAGAACCACTACATAATTTACAGGGAAATTTATCAGCTGGACCCAGCATAGGACTCCAGATAGCTTGATGAACAGGCATCTAAGTGGAGCCAAGGGTAAAAGCAAAGAGGAGCTGAGATTACTGAATAGGTGAGTGGCACCTGAAAATATCACAAAAGTACTGCAGAGACCCTGCCCAAAGGACATGGAAAATGTGAGCCCATGTTGTCAGCCACAGAGCTTGGAACATGAGTAGGGAACATGCAACCATTAGTATGGAGAAACTAGATCCTCCCAGCACTGCACCTCAAACAAGAAAACAAGACATTACTGAGCAAGTCATGAGGCATTTTACATGTGGAGCTGCTTCAGTTGATAAACAGGTAGTAGTGTCCTCACACACTGTAGCAGAAGGCACTGGTGTTCGGGGAAACCATTCCATGAAGAATAACAGATTGCAGATGTATCTGGATTAATTTACAGACATCTCCAGACTGATCAGCACTAACACTTCACAGAAAAGTCACTGCAGAAGCATGAAAGAGTTGCCTAACCCCTGGAGAAATCTCTGGCCCATGTTTAGAACACTAAAGACTAGGCCTAAACTGCTGTAGATACCTCACACATATACAGAGCACTAATGAGAGAGATTAACCAACCTTTTCCTTACCCACATAGAACTTTTAACATGTAATAGGCTGTAGCATTTTGAGGATCCTTAAAAGCTTGTGAAAGATCAGTAGAAACCCCAAGTTCATCTTTGTGACACAATCCAAACCACAGGAGATCCTGTATCTCATATCTATACATTTATGACCCAATATATACAGAAACTCCAATATTTGTCTTGATTCAAATTGCAGACTCCACAGTACCTCGTACTCCTGAGAATCTCTCCTATTCAAAGGGCTTGCTGGTGAAGGTAGAAGTGGTCTAATGGCAGCAATAATAGTGAAGGCCAGTGTTGATAACATAGCCGTACCTTCTTCCCCCTCCCTTGGTGGTCTTCCCAATTTTGCTTAACAGCAACATAGTCCCTTCCTCCCTCCCCCCTCCCCCCCCATATTTCTACTGTTTATGATCTTGTGCAAGGATTTCTAAAAACATGAGCATGAAACCAAACTCAGAACTGTGAGATGTGTCATGATAAGTTGATGATGAAGTTTAGTAACATATGCTGACAAAAGGAGTCAGACAAACTACTTTAAAGTTCCAGTTAGGAGCAAATATGAAAAAAAAGCCCTTGGACCCAAATTCAAAGGAAAACACAGAGTCACAATACATGGCATAGAGAAATGTTTACTAGCACTGGGTCATTGGTCATCTCATTGTGTGTTTTATTACAAACACCTCACAAAGAAATGGATGAAACCAGACAGTCTTTCTAAATCAAACTCCTTCCTTCAAAGACAAAACATTGGAAGTATGACAAGAAAATCAAAAGCACAATAACTGGGAAAGTCATCCATTCATTTATTGCTGGGAATATTAAAAAATATCTTCCAGAATAACTCAATTATTAAGGCTGAAAAGCCTCCCACAACTGCAACTCATTCTCTGCGCTAAGAAGCACAATAACAGTAACACTGACCCATATAAAACACAGAACATTCTATGAAATTGATGAAACAGATGAAGATATTTAAAGGGTGAGTGTCATGGTTTAGGCTGTATTAGCCACAAAAGGAACACCTAATAGCCCCTTCCAACCTCAACAGCTCTGTGTTACATTCTCCATGCGTTGCTTCACAAACATCGTAATTGAGAAAAGTGTATCAGAGACAAGAGCTTGGGAAGTGTGTTAGAGAAGATGTCAATATATTTGACACACATTAATGATTGAGATTTACTGTTTTTTAACACTAGTTTCCAAAAGCCAGACTTCATTAAAGCACATTGAGTAGAGATACACAAGTATATATATTTGGACAATCAAAAATGGATGAAACAAGTGACATTAGTTAATTCCTACAATGAGATATTTGGCACAAAATTATATTATCTCTCAAATGTAATCAGAAAATTTTGCTTCTCTTTATATATCTCAGGCACACTGAAAACTGTGTGGTACCTGGAAATGCAGGTGCAGAACTGCTTTCTTTCCTGATGTTATATTATTATAGCTTTTCTTTATTTTGTGGTGGGTTTTTTGTTTTGTTTTGGGTATTTTTAGCTTTTGTCATTGTTCCAGGAGGGACAGGGTTAATTCTCCTAGCAGGGCACAGGTATTCCATCCCATGTAAGCCATGCCCAGGGGGTAGTGGGGGTCTGGACCGGAAGGGGAGAGGGGCAGGAAGTGGAGGGTGTGCCGTGAGGTCTGGGATGGTCCTGGGTGCAGTTGATGAATGGTCAGCATCGTAATTGTGTTTTTATACTTCTTTATCCACATTATTTGTTACTGTTTTTGTGTTCTGTTAAACTGCCTTTGTCCCAACCCATGAGTTTTGCCTTTTTCTTCTGATTTTGCCCTCCTGACTGTGGATGGGCTCAAGAGCGAGTGGCTGCCACATGGTTCTTTATTGCCCTCTGAGGTTAAACCACGACATTCTTGAATCATTTTTTAAAAATTCACATCACATGGAACTTTTTTATGCTATTCCCAAACTTCTATATAAATGACAATAGCAGATACAAGGAGAAGAAAGCTGAAAAGTGAGACAACTAGGAGGTAAAGTCATGCCTAAATTATAAAGAAGCGAAAATGAAGTTTACTGTTGAGAAAGATGATAGGACAGATTATTTTTGTGTCTTCTCTGATTGGTGCACGTCTTTGCGATGTTTCTGATGGATCAGACATTTCCTTTCCATGGGCAGCTGGCAGAGAGTAAGGGGGAGACCAAGATAGGTCCCCAGTAATTTCTCTGTGTTTGCAGTGCATTAAGATGAAGTGAAAGCCACACTGGCAGCTCAAAGAAGCTGAGACAAAACTATGAAAGCAAATGGTAGAACACATAACAATCTCTCTACTACTCCTGTCCCCTGTTTGTAATCCTAGAAAGTATTCCAACTGTTTTTGCTTGAGGTCCTTCTCAATGTGGCAGAACGATTTTTCATAAAACTTGCTCTCCAGTCAGGCTTTTCATTCGATATTTCTTCTTTTTTTTTTTCTGAATTTCATTAATTTATGCTTCTGAGCCTTCAGCCCAGCCTATTACAAGGAACTGGATTCAGTGGACCAAATAGTTTAGCTGCTGTTTGTCTTCTGATGTTTACCACCTGGAGAAAAAAATAGCATGTAATATTTCACATCCATTATTGCATACTGCTAATATATTTTTTTATATTAAATAAACAGGTTTTAAGTATTTCACAATTGACAAAGAATTACATGGGATTTAGCTGCATAGTTAAATCAGTATGTTAATTTGAAAGGGCTGTTAAGAGGCTTCAATAAGATAAACTGAATTATTTTAAGATTTTGCAAAATAAACTCTTAATCTCCCTACAGCTCAATTCATCCACATAGAAGACCTGGAAAAACAGCGGGTTTTTTCAGGGGAATCCCTTAAATCCCAGTATATAAATAATCTGGGCACAATGGACAGGACAGAGCATGAATACTGAAACCATCTATAGCAAGGGTCGAAGAGGACAAAAGAAGAGGAGGTGGGGGAGGGTGGGTGGAAGCTTCGCTTCTCACTGTTCTTACTTAGACGGCAAAAAATGTGAGTCAGCACCATACTTAGCAGAAAGCAGCCTGACACTCAGCGGGCCACCTGGAAATATATAAACTCTGATAGGCTATGTCTTTTTCACAGTGTTGTGCTGTTCTTTTAAATAATGACCATCCACCAGCACTCCAGATGACTAGCCCCAACACGCAGATAGCTGCCTGGATTATGTCAAACAAATGTGTTCACTTACTGCTTCCCTCAACTAGGAATGCCTTTGTTTTATCAGACTGCATCTGGAATTGACACAAATTTAAGTCAGTGCTTTTGTTGAGCTAATTCTCACCGTTGTGATTCATTGTCTGGACTTGGCTGTGAGGTAAACAACCCAGCCCACTCAGGAGCAAAGAGGGGCTTTTCAAGATATTCAAGAGAGGAAGAGGGGAAAATAGGAAAGTATATTTCAAAAGCGCTCTTTGCAAAATATCCCCTGACTTCTTGGCCAGGAGTAAGAAATAGAAAAAAACAGTAACAA
>VZTM01038144.1:0-21577 GCA_013400555.1 Jacana jacana
AAAAGTCACAGTAGTCTCTCTATGTCTAGGTGTGGGGTTTGTCTGCATTAATGGGGCAGAGGGAGAACATAAAAATGGATTGTTCATAATGAGCCACATGAGAATAAAAGTCAATTTGTGGGTCAGTTTTCTAGGAACCAATTCTATTTAATCAAGAATATTACTGAAGATTTTGTGCAAAACTCATTCCTGAAGGAGCATCTTCAGCTTCTGAAAGTATGCTAAAAAAGCTGGAAAGTAGAATTTCACAAGTCATTTAGGTACAAATTTTCTCTCAGGTAATCTCATTTTAAATTGAGTTATTCCAGATTTACATTAAATAATTCAAGTGAAAAATATAATCTCAGTTTTCATATGTAACATGAGGCCTTTCACTTCTGGTGTCACTTTATGATGTCTCTGCAAGGATTTAGTTATTTATGGGGTTCTCTACTTGCAAATTTATTGAGAGTTTCAATTGCTAGATTTCTTTCCCCCAGTAATCTTATTCATTGAGGATTAAAAGTACTTTACGTAGAAAATATAACCTTTTCTACCTGAATTTGCAGGAGCAGGAAAAGTTATTTAAAAAACCAACAAAGTAAGAGAAAATATATTTGAGGCTGGAGTCTGAGACCAAACACATCCAACACCGGGACTGTTTTATTGGACACATATGAATTTCTAAATTCAATAAACATGGAACAGGAGAGAATAAATCTCTCAAACCACAAATCAAAACAACTGAGGTCTTTAAGATATGTTCAAGTTATACATGGCCTTTGGGACTGTCAACTGTTCCATTCCAGAGCAAGAGGAGTTGTCCTGTCCGAAACAGTAATGCCACAAAAGGAAAATAACCTTAAGATGATTACCAGTCCTGAGGATAAGAGGCTAATGTCTTTCCATTTAACTATGATTGAACAATATTAATAAGGTTAATATTCCAGTCTCTGTCCAGTAAAATTTGGCAACTAGCAAAACTAGAAAATTGTAACCAGGTGATTTATTACCAGCCCTTCACTCTTTTTACTCTATTACTGACTATGTGTATAAAAAGAAGAGATGCAGTGGCCTATGTGAACTTCCTGATGATGCCATCCTATTGAATGATAAGTGAAAAAGAATTGACAGATAAGAAAACTGCACATCTGCTTCTTACTAAGTGTTTGCAGGTACAGTATAATATGGTAACTGCCTTCTTCCCTTACCCCCACCCCACATTAAGCCAACCCTTGAAAGCAATTTCCTGAAATGGCACTCTTAGCTAATGGGAAAGCATATTCTAGGACAGAGAGAGAAAATATAAATGGTAACAAGGCTTAATTTCCCTGCTTTGGACCCCATCACCTGTTGTTAATCTAGTCATTCTGAGAAAATGGTGGCATAATAATTATTTCTCAGTCCCTCCAAATAAAGTGCTACATGGTACACTTTAAACAGAAGGAAAGAATATTATCTTTTTAGTGTTTTCAACATGCACTGTTAAGCCACTGCATTCCTGTGCTGTATCCCACTGTAATGAAACAAAGGGTAGTGTCTACCTGATTAATTTTAAGTGAAGAGCAATTTACAGTGCATGTGATTGACGAAATTTATCCCAGTAGAGCTACCACTAGATCCTGCTATATTCCAAATACTTGTAACAAGAAATAATGCAGCAATCAGAAAAATGTCAGAACCAGAAAGAACTTTAGAAGAGGCTGATGAAATGGGGCTCTTTCCATTGATTTCAGCAGGCAATGGGAAAGGACCTAGGTGCCACTATTAAATAGCAAAATTTCACATATGGATGCTTCTGAACAAAAAATTTCATTAACAGAAGGAAACAGGAGAAAATTTCAAAACATTCACCAAGCTCAGAATAGGAGGAACCACAGAAAAGGAGAAACCACAGAAAAGAGAGCTACAATGGACTTCAGACTGACACGCGCTTGACTCATGTTGTATCAAAAGACATTTAAATTCATTGCTTACAGCCCTGCCTCATATTCTTACTCTTCTCAACAGGGTATGAACCAAATAATATTTAAGTGTACCTTTATTGAAAGCTGTCAGCCACACTGGAACATTCTCAGCCACACTGGAACATTCTAAGGACCTTTCTTTTTAAATATTAAATATATAGACAAAGGGACTGTTAATGTAGGCAAGGATAGGCCTATATTAACTACGATGCATATTCCAAATCCAGCCAGAAATCACAGTATCAGAAAAGTATCAGTATCAGGAAAGTCAAGTCTTATGTGTTTTATAATGATTTTTTTTTTTTCAACTATACAAAATGTTGTGAATGGGTCATACCAGTCTTGAACAGGAACAAATCATGGTCTGACAAGGAGGCTACGTTTGCTTTCTGCATAGACCCTGAGCTATTCAAGTTTGGCTATGGTAAGAGCATAGCATGGTGTGTCAGAAGACTATAAAAGCTTTACTTCACAGGCATGCTCTACAGAGTGGAAGATTTTATTGTCTTCAGTGCATAGGCAGTTCGTAAACACAAATCCCTTTCTGTGAAGACACCTGCAAACAATGAGATGAAGACAATACAAGGATCTTCAAGTCACAGCGGGCACACAAGCCTACACTCTGCCTGACTTCCAGTGGAGTGACCCAAGTCCCCTCTGTAGTGAGCCTGAGTCATGTCTGGATTCTTTTGTTCATTCTGGACGATTATACTTTATCCTTAGCCAAACTTCTTCAAGCATCTTTAGTCCAAGAGGGCGAATTGCAGATCCTGGAAGATCAAATTTACTCTTAAGATTTGTGGTGAATCTTATTTCCTCCTGTAAGTCAAAAAAATGGAAACTGGTTCATTCCTCCTTTTGCTCCTGTAAATTTGCTTGTTTCCTGTGGAGACAGATGAGGTGGCAGCAGATGGAATTAGAGTCAAATGTTTTGAATGTGGCTTGTGCAGCCAGCTCCACTCTCAGGAATCCAGAGCAGCTAATCTTGAAACAAAAATCAGCACGTCCTTCAAAACCAAATAGCTGGCATCTCATGTGCAGTTTAAGCTATCAGCTATTAGTTCAGCTTTAAGAAACTAATCGAGAAAACAACTTGTTTTCCCGTGCTCATTTCTTCTGTCTTTTCAGTTGAGTAGTTGTAACAAGCAGTGTGGACAGAATTGTGAATTCATCATAGATTTGGGAGACAGGAATTTCTAAACCCTAAATTTTAATCTTGGTAATTGACACTGCCTGTATTTTTCCTGCAAAGTCCTTAACCTCACTATGTCTTACAGTTCCACAAATATCACATACCTTATTGAAAATAACAGAGATACCCTGTGTTTAAGAGGTTGTCTGCAGGTGGTTATCATGTGAGCAATAGATGCATTATTAAAGCAATTCCTTTTTGCACATCTATGCCAGAGCAACAACCATTAGAATAATTAGATTCTTTTGTTGGCCAAAGAGCTCTGAGGTATCCATCTCGCCAGTTGCTGGCCTTTAGTGAAGACGCGTTACTGTCTTTTAAAACTTTTATGGGCTACAAGCTGATTCTCAGGACAAATAGTTCCTTTCCCAGGTCAGAATCAAAACCTGTTGCCTTAAATTATACTTGCTGTTGCCATGCCAACATGCTTTCTTTGCTCACACTTCATTTTGCACTCTAAATGGCATGCCTAATAAAAAATCAGGACTTTCCATTTTAGCCGTCTCAAATGTACATCTGGACTCCATCCCAGACTGTAGGTCCCTTTAGGAAATATTCTAACCCCCGTTAAAAATACAATTCTTAACCATTTAAAGGTGGCTAGGCATAATCTCCCAGCAGGACTGAATTTTAATGCAAAGCACTTTGATAGAGAAATACTATTCAGATTTTCTGATATTATGGAATTTGGTAGATCAGCAAGGCAGAACAGGAAGTTGCTTTTCATCATGCAGAGTGCCTGTGGAAATTTTAGGGGAAAGATGTGGGAAAAAAAAGAAACTTGCATCTGGCAAAGAATCTACAGGCAAAGATGAGCTACGTAGAGAGTATGGATGTTCTGGTGCTACATTGCTTCCATGTGAAAATGTTTGAAGTTTGCCTTGGTTGACAGTTTAAAAAGTTGTCCAGCTAATCATCATCATGCCACCAGGACAGCCCGTAACAGTGTCTTACTGCAGGAGCAGTTGTGGTCCTTCTCTTCCCAGTTCATGCTTGGTGTAGGGAGCAGGGCTAAGTCGCACAAATGTTCTCCCTGCTGCCTGGGGCATTCCAGTGGGCAGGGAAGGCACTTTGCTTTGTTTCTCACCAAGCTTCATCCCAACTAAAGAAAACAAACAGCAGGTTTTGAAGGCACTGTAAACTTTACCCTCACAGCTGGACGCAGAATGAAGCAGTGACAGCCAGCAATAAGGGACAGGCGAGAGGAAAACAAAAAGTGATGGAGAGAGACAGCCGCCTCACAAAGAGTTCCTTCTGTGCCTCTATTAGGAAGTCGTGAGAGTCCCCTATTGCAGAAAAGAAACCATTAAAAAGTTCATTAGAAAGAATATCACCTTGGGCATTTATTATTTATTGCAAGTCTTTATATACCATTACTCTTCAGATATAATCCACTAAATCCCTACGTACTCCCTTGTCCTGCTCCAGTCTGGTAGCAGCCCAAACATCCTGCAGCAAGTGCCAGTCCTGCAGTGCTGCTCCATGGCAGTGAGATGTTTGGTTTACAAGGGGGTTTCATTTACTAGCACAGCTAGGATTGATTTACAATTTGAGCTAATTTGTAGCTGAACCCACAGAGTATTTAACTTTAGATTATCCAAAAGAAGAAAGTTGTAACAATCAAAAACGAAGCTGAAGGAACTCTACACAGTTTGTTCAGAAGTGTCAGTGGTTTTAAGAAGGACAAACATTATTGGAAGCGCTGGTCATGCACACAGTACCCAGCTCACAGCTCCAGCTGGATGTCTGCATTAGCTTCTCAGCCCTGTAACATGAAATCCTCCACCTGGTTTCACTCTGGTGCTTTGTTCTTTTGCTTTTATCCTCTCCAGAATTTCTCTATAACACAGTTCTTCATTCACCATTTAAAATACAGAGCAGGTTGAGACCATGCAAACTACACGTTAAGGTTATATATCTCTACCCGCACATCATGAAAGGCAAACACAGAAGATGACCAGGAGGCTTGGCATATAGCTCTACTTTCTCATTGGAAGCAGATGCCAACTGACATTTACCAAAATTTCCTTTGGTATATTGATTTGTGGTTTTTTAAGACAGACCCAAATCCCCAGATCTACCCAGATCCTATTGTAGGGCACATGGCCTGCAGAAAAGACCAACAGCACACCTTCCTCCTGCTCAAATACACATCACTGAGATGCCATAGATGCCACGAGGTATAGATCCAGCATTGTATTAATGATCAATCCCCAGCTATGGTACCTACTCCGAGGTTTGCCACACTGCTACAGCTAATTCTGCCACTAGCTGATGCAGACTCCTGTAGATGTAAAATGCTGCCAGAGTACACAAGAAAAACATTACACTACAGGCCTGTGAACCAGAACGCAAACAGCTGTAGAAATTTATCACCCTTTATTATGTCACCCTGCAATTACAGAAGCATTCCTACTAGTTGGTGTTCATTTGCATGAGGACTCAGGGTCAAGTTAACTCACAGACATGAAAAATAACTTTATATTCTCTAAAGAAGAAATGCAGAACTTTCCAAAGTCTTCTAAATTGATCATACCATCAACACTTGACTTGATCATTTTTAGAAAGCTAGGTTTAACCACTTACTAACCTCTACAAACTTGCTGTGCACCAACAGACTACCTCAACTCTAAAAACATTTGGGAGGCAATGAACTGCTTAGTGAAATCAAATACCTAGTGAGCCTCAATCTAAAGCACTTGTCATAAAATTCCTACGCATTTGATATCTAGATCTTCCTAAATTAAGAAGATTGGAGACAAAATAGATAAGAGACAATAGTTCACATAAATCAAATCTCCTCCACTGATATAATTCTGTTGTTTTCCCAGAAGTACTCCTACACTCAGGAATAATTTTAATTATGGGAATGAGAACTAGGCCACCCAAACACATGTGGCCTCAATGATACAAAATGAACAAGCAATAAACAAAATTTTAAGCTCCTCTTTCATTCTTGGCCAGTCAACAGAGAGTTAACAATGATTCATTTTCAAAGCTGTTCTCAGTTTCCTATTTTATGATGTCATTGCTTGACATTGTTTACATCAGGGAAATATTGATATGGTAAGATAGATTTCCATGTGTTCAGTCACTTAGAATACTAGTACATTGATTAGTACAGGGAATAAAGAAAAAAAAAAAAAAAAGAGACGTATTGATGATAAGAAGTTGGTGGGCTCTTCCTTTAACCATGAGCTACATGCTAGATTCCAGAAACAATTTTTCTCAAGGCGCTTTGGGCAGAAAATGAAGAAGCTTACAACTGTACCGTTTTACTCAATGTGTCTTGTGTTTGGGTACACTTAGTTCTAACTGTTGACTTTACAAAATGAGTTTTTTTCCATGAAACAAGAACTGCTATCAACATTGCAAGAGAGAATTTGACTAGATTTTCTTTCACAGCACTGAACACGACCACAATGCCCTAGGCATGTATACAAAAAGGATTGCAAGTACTTGGCAATATGGCATCAGTTAGGAGAAAGAAGTAAAAGTTATTTTCACTCTCATTATAGAGTTGTGCTGTTAAGGTTTAGCTGGCAGGAGAGGAGAAGTTGTTGGTTCTTATTGTCTCTTATGAAGGAAGGTAGTTTTCTTTTTAATTAATGTGAACTTTATAAAAGATAAATTCAATTCTTTTTTTCCTGTTCAAAATACATGAAGATTTAGTCTGTGTTAAAAGCTATAAAAATATCAAACTAAAGCGACTGGAGAGAAAGAGAATACCTTCTAATATTTAATCTTCATCCTCTGACAGGACACAATTCCTTTAAGAGACTTAAATTCTGGTGATCTGTCCCCTCCACATGCATAGGTGCTGTCAGTCAGCCAGGCATAGCTAGAGTATAAGAATTACCCTTGACATTTACTAATTGATCTCTGTGTCTAAGAGCCTAAGGATATGATATACACTTCTGGTACATGGAAACTAGAGCCAATGTAATATAATACTGTAATGAATAAAATGAAAGAATTTATGTTCAGAGTATGATTCTGTAATTTACCATTTATAACTTGTCCACTATTACAAACTGTCATACCAGTTGCTTTCCTATATTTTTTATAAAGAGGCTTGACTGCACGAAGGTCTTCTCACTCTCTGGTAATGTCGTGGGTTTGGCTGGTTTGACCAATCAGAAGAGCAGATGAACCCACCCTCCCACCTCTAAGAAAAAGAGAGGAGAGGAAGGGATTAAAGAGATTTATGAGTTTAAAAAAAAAAACAAACACTAAACTAATGAAAATATAAATAAATAATGAAATAACTAAATAATTCCTTTTAAAAAAAGAAAAAGAAAAGTATACAGTATATACAAAACTGTATCAAGCTCTCAGGATCACGATCACATCGCCAGCAGGCATTAGGAAAAGTCCTAGACTGGATTTGGTGACCAATGGGAGCTGGATGCCAAATCTGGAGTCAGGAATGCTTGGATCAGGGTCAAAGGCAAATGAACAGACAGGATCCTCCTCGGATATCAACCAATGAAGGAAGAGAGTTGACCCTTTGATCCCTCAGCTTTTATACCGAGCATGATGTGGATGGGATGGAATACCCCAGTTGGTCAATTTTGGGTCACCTGTCCTGTCTTCTCCTCCCCACAGGTGTGACCCCTCTATGCTTTTCCGTTTCTGATGCTCCAATTGGGCAAATAACACAATTATCTGACCTTGGTTGTTATAGCAGTAAGTATAAGCAAGGGCCTCCCTGCATTCTTTGGGATAATCAGGTTTTATCACTGTGAGAGTGAACGGTTTCTGAACAATATGCTGTTAATTTCAGACTTCAGTTAGAAGAGGCCTAGCTAAAAAAGTAAAATTACTGATCAGAAAATTGGTTCTGTTTTACCTCAAACAGGTAAGGATAAGCATCAAGGGCAGAAATCTCATGAAAACCTAAAGCCAAGGTACCACACTTGTGCAAACTCTGCAGAAAAGGGAATGCCAAAAACTTACTATGTTTCTGTCAATTCTGCCAACTTGTATAGCTACAAGTTCTTCTCTGTGTTAAACACATTTTTTTTATATGAAAGAGGGGAGAGGAGAGAAGAGGGAGAGGGAGTAGTAGTAGTATTAGGTAAAATGAATAAAGCAGACCTTGGAGGAGAGGAACTTTATCACAGGTCACTGTGACCCACATTAAAGATCTTTGTCAACACTGGACAAGTGGGAAAGTATATTAAAATTAAAAGATTAATTAGTATGAATTTATTACAGCTTAAAACCTTTCTACTTCTCCAGACGCAGAAAAGCACTATGAATGCTCAACTGCAAGAATCCCATAGCATTCTCAGATTTAATAATTTGTAAAATATGAATTATATAGTAGATATCCAACACTTCCACGTGTCACAGGACTCACTGGTTAGAGACAGCTGTCTTCTCTGTGTGTTTTCAATAGATTTCCTCTATTACACCTCCTGAAGTTACTTTAAAGAATTTAATATTCTGACTTCCTCCAAGGTAAATCACTCCTGTGTTTTTTCTCCTGGAGTTTATTGTCTTTTTCTGTATTGTGTTTAGATTGAGGTCAATGGTTCTGGTCTCTGTTTCCTCTCCAGCTACCCCAGCTCACCGCTTCTCTTCCAGGCAGGAAAACCCAAGTGACTGTCAGCAGCAAAGTGAAGGTCAGAGATTTCCTTGGCTGGCCTTCAGCCTCTTCCCACAGCAGCCTGAGTCAGCAGCGCTCCTCACAGGCCAGATCTGCCTGGTCTCTTGAAGGGACTCAATGGAGTAAAACTTCACGACTGATGTTTCCTGTGCGAGAAATCCAGTAATTTCTAATCCAGTTCTTAACCCTACCATAAGGCTCTTCTTCTCAAAGTCTTAACAGTTTTCTGTTAAATCTGGTTCACATCCTACCCCAAATGTCTGTCAAACTACTGAAGCAGGCCGAAACAGAAATTTACAACTATTTAACTGTAGTTGAATGTCTATTTAGATAGCAAGGAAATATAATTTTATGTACTTTCTTAAAGTTTTTCTAAAGTACTTAAAGTTTTTTCTTTAATGTTTTAACATGTTCTAAAAACATGAGTCCATCCACATTTCACAACAGTTCCTATTATCAAAATATGTCATTCTTATAAGACATTCTTATAAGACATAAGAAACATAAGAACTGTTTCACAACAGTTCCTATTATCAAAATATGTCATTCTTATAAGACATACGTTTTTAATTAACACTCCCTCCTTACCATGATCATAAAATATTGTGCCAGAAGTGAGAAGATTTATTTTACAACTGTAAATCAAAACTTTCAAAACTTAGTATTGAATCTTATTTCTGATTATCCGACACAAGCCAGTTTATAGCCTTAAAAAAACAGGTATTCAATATTCTCTGATATCCTATGAAGTCACTGCTATCAACAGTGTATAAGCTTTGACCAACAGAGCATACTTAGTCTAAAGTCTGTCTAAGCAGTTGTTGGGTAATCATCCAGGCAGAAAACATGAAATGCAAATATTTCTCAAATATAAGGGGAGGACTATCTGACAAGATAAGTAAAAAGCAGAGAAGTGCTGCAAGAGGTAGATAATTCTCATGCAGAGTTGACAGATGGAGAACGTGAAAGTCTCTCAGCTTTTTTGCAGGAATTTCCTTGTTTTCTAGTACAAGTGCCTCTAAGACAGACAAGAAACATGGTTGCTTCAAAGCACTACTTTTTATTTATGGCAACATTTGAATGTTTGGGTGAGAGCTCTGACACTCAGCTCAGTGTCACGACCAGCACTATCCCCACTCCTGATCAGAATCAGCCATGGCTGCTCACTTCTGTGATCAAACCACCCCGCAGACCACAGGTCACCACAAGCACACCTACAAAACTCAACCCTCCAAGAGATGTCAAATGAAGGAAGACTGTTTTGTGACTTCTGATGGTGCTTTCACCATGCCAAGGCACTCAGTCTTTCCAAAATGGTATTACTTCTGAATAAAGGCAGTACTAATTTAAGGCATTTATTGGTAAAATTATGTCTCTAAAATTAGGCCTCCAGAAACTACAATGACTGCAGATGCCTTGTGAACTCTCAATCTGAACTGAAACTTAAGCATCTGAGTCTCACTTAAGGGGTTTGAGTCCTCCCTTTGACCAGTACAAACAGGTCTGACTAAGGCTAGGAGTTGTACATAGACTGGTAGATTAGGCAACGTCAAATGCCTTTCCTGTTAAAGTGGTGGAGCAGCCCTGACACAGTTTTAGTTTAGGTGAGCTAGCATTTGGGAGAGTGCCAGGTTATAGCTAATTCCTAGCCACAGCTCAAGGAGTTAGTGTAGGCCGAGGACTGTTCCCAAAAGGTAGTTTGGGTTTTGTGTGTGCAGGAGAGGTTAATAGTACGGTCACAGGTTGTTCCCAGTTGCAAATATATTTAGAGCTAAACTCACTAACATGGCAGCAAGGCCCAGACACACAAATCCTTTCATGTCTCAGGAACCGTATTCCACAGTCCAAGACAGCAAAGCAAAGAGGGGTTTGTCCTATGTTGGGAACTTGCTTTTCTTGAAGACTATAAAAATAAATAAATTCTGCTAACACCACACGGTACTATATTCTTCCGTTATGGAGTTGCACTTGTAAAATGGAAACACGGGCTCACAGCTGATAAGTAACCAGAAAGGGCATTCACCAGGCTGATAACAAATATATGCTCAGATAGCTCAGGGACTGTGAGGGTTGAAATCATGAGATACTCTACATGGCAACGTGGTTATTTAAATACCTCCTCTTCCACCGGGAGTTCAGTCATTATTTAAAGAGAGGAAGAATATTCATTCCTGAGTGCTCCAGATATTGGACAGTCATGAAAACCTTTCTGCAAAAATGAAGCGAATGTGGCATCCTACAGAGAGACCAAACAGCAACTTCTGTCACAGCCTTGACACCAACTGTACCTGAATGAACGGATGCTGGGAAGTAGCTGGGTTCATGGACAGGAGCATTTGTTGAAGTCTGTCACTCCCTTTGGAGGGTTACTTACGTGGGTTTAAAACTATACAACTGCAAGAGATACAGCTGATAGCATGAAAACAATTAGATTAACATATAAACACTTGAGGCTATAACACTATTAAAATGAACATTCAAGGAAACTGTAGCCTTTTCTACAGCTGTTTTGGAAAGTCTCTTTGGCAGAACATGCTGAATTGTCATTCTAAATGCCTGTGCTTCCCATGCTGGTTTCCTGAGGAAAGGTTTGTGGACGGACTTGTTTGTTTATTACATTTTTTGTACTCCTCTTAGCTGAAGTTGTGGATTCCCCAGCCTTGTGAAAGTAGTCATTACTTGCCTTGTCTGGCCAGGAGAAATCCGTAAGTAAAGGAACCAGCTCTTGTCCAAAGGGTTCTTAGAATTTTCTACCGTCCTTAAGTAACAGTTTCATAAAATCAAATTTAATTTTATGTAAGATTTGTTACAAGGCCATAGGTGGTTTGTGAGAACAAGCAGCAAAAGAACTCAAATTATAGGGTTTTTTTTGAAGCGAATAGTACCAAATCAAGTTGAGATGGGACTTGCTAAGGTGATCATCACTCCAACTACAGTAAGACCACAAGCATCAGATCCTGTCATCTTAAGTGAGAACTGAAGCATATTAGTATCACCTACAACTCACATACCCTGAGGTTATTTTGAAGGCAAGTTTCTTGGCTTTGCCAGCCTAAAGCTACAATAAACTCCCACAAAAAAACAATGGACAATCAGAGCATTTATGACCTTCTGTCCCTTAAGTGTTGACCTTTTTTTCTCTGGGAAACAAAAAGCAACCTGTTCTTATATGTTTTTAAAACAAACACTCCATTGCAAATGCCTCCCCCTTTGGAGGAAGGCATACAGAACAAACACCTAATGGATTTTAGTCACGTTATTTAATACACTGTTAGAAGAGGAACAGATGCTACAGCAAAAAGTGCATTATGAAGCCAGCATAACAGTATAAAACATAGTAAAATACTACCTCTTCAGAAGACACTTATGTACTTGGCACTAAACACATGAAGCTTAACAAAACACTACCCTACCCAGAATGCAAGTCCTATTTATAGAAGTTATGTCCCTGACAACAGCATCCATTATTTTCTGAAGTCACAGTTCCATAGTGATTTTCAGCCACATCTATAAAGTCAACAGCCAGACACACGTACACAGTGTTGCATGCAGCACAGCCACCAGAACGCTATTGTTCTGATCATTGATTATGGAGTCCGCCTTTATTATTACATACTTACAAGGTGAGAACAACACAAACCGCTATTTCTTGTTTCAGTTAGCTGGAAGGACTTACCCATTCTAGACAACCATCCATTCTGACTAAATTACAACATCTCCTCGTGCTTCAGGGTATCGCTAGCTATGGAAAAGTTGTGAAGAAGCTTTCTGTTGGCTGGAGAAGCACCTCCTCCTTGACCATGTCAAAAAAATCAGAATGACAAGCTGACATCAGCCCAATGCTGTATGCCGTGGTATGCTCATGCACTGTCTGATACCAGATTCAATGTAAGATCCTGTTCTTCAGTGCAGATCAAGGACTGGGCCTTGTACATCTCATGTACTACCTTGCTTGACAGCTTACCATGACCTAGCATGACAGCTGTGGTCATCAGTAATCATTGCCAAAAGGGAGGATCACAGGAGTCGGTGGAAAGGAAATCAGACATTCCTGGCAGCTGGCCTGCAGCTCTGAAGCTTCCTTTCACCAAGCATCAAACTGAAAACAGATCTCTGCTTGCTGAAGAGAAAAGTATGGGCTTCCACTTTTCAATCACTTTTCCTTAGTGCAGCGTACAAATGGTTTCCTTTCCCTGAAGAGAAAAGGAGAAAAGAGAAACAGCAAAGGGAAAAACACATGTGGTCATCCAGTGGAGTGAAAACAAAGGGCCAGAGAAGGCTGTTCCTCCCTGGTTCGTTACTGTCATTTTTGTTAGCAACAGTAGATTAAGTAGGCAGGGAGTGATGGCCCTTGGAAAGCAAAACAGAGTATTATTTACTACATAAACAGAGAAATAAAGAGTTACACAACAAGGAAAAGTTTTAACTTGTTTTTTTGTGCACACACTACACAGAAATGGATTTATTACAGCGGAATTTAGTATGTGCTTTTACTGTTGAATTTTCATTAATTCAGTAATTACTTACAATGCAGTTGCCCTCAAGGGCTCAGCAGAATTGTCTCTACCTCCAAGGACAACAAATCAATTTTTTTCTCATAAACAACCCCTCTGAATACAATGAAATTCTATGGTGTTAGTCCTATAAACACTTCTCTTAGAAATGTGGAGAAGGTTCTATTTGTTTGGCTAAGATTTCATGATTTTTTATGGCAGGTGGAAGAGAAAGTTAAAAAAGAGAAACAGCCACTGACAGGGATCGTGAAATGATACAGTCTACAAACCCATTGATTTGAAAACAGATAAGTAAGATTTAGTGGCTACGTCCACTGTGGTAAAACACCAAGGTCTGAAACTTTCCCTGACTTCTGGGTCCGTTGATAATTTCAGAATGGTATTGTGAAATCCTCCAGCTATTCACTCCAGCTGAGCCTGCTTAATTAGAATTCCTCAGCACTTAAGACATAGTTCCTTAACAGCAAATGATATAAATAATCACATCAGAAGGCTATAGAGAACATAAAATGGGCTCTTTTTAAGAAAAAAAAAATGTTATTATAAAATTGAAGAACAAAAGCAATAGCAGCAGCTCCCCAACAGATTTTTGTCAAACTAAACAGAATCGAAACCATCCCAAGTTTCCGAGGTTGTACACATTAGCAGTTTAAAACCCTCCCTCTAACCCCATCGCTACGACTCTTTCAAGTGTACAAACATGCAAAGACATTTCAAGCACCATGGCAATGTTGACTCGCAGCATTGTTAACTCCTACCAAAAAACTGTGGGAAGCACAGTAAAATGATAGAAGGTTTCATTTATTAATCTGTGATGAAAACCAGGCTTCTGTTGATGGAGGGGGCAGGGTAAAGATAGGCTTGTCTGTTTAATGCTTGGCCCAGATATATATTTTTTTTAAAAAAGGCAAGCAGCGGAGCGCATTGCTTCTGGCTGTGCCTTTCTGTAGGTTGCTGGTTGCCAGCACTCACAAAGCACAAGTTATGTAATGTGCTCCTATCAGGAATCCGAGTTCAGAAACATTTCATGAAGTCTCATGCTGTTCTTGCCGGAGTAATTGTTTCTGATAATGAAAAGTCTGTATCACCCCAATTCAGCTGTCTCGGCCCTCTCCAATGGCAACACTTTGTGCTTTCTCTCAATTTCTTCTCCCTCCCTCCCTCCCTCCCTTTCCCTCCCGCCTTCCCTTTCCCTCCCGCCTCCACTGCAACCATCTCCCCTCATTTCTTAAGGAGACNATCTCCACTCATTTCTTAAGGAGACTATTCTCTTCCCTAAAGCCCTTCACTGGCTTTTGCTAGATGAAAAGAAAAATAAAGGAGGACACATGTAGTTTTGCCCCTCCTGGGCCTCTGAAACAGGCTGGTTTTCCTTGCTTACCATTTGGAATATCCTCATTTGTTTGATAAGTGCAAAAGAAACACTGGATTCAAAATCAAAGTATATTCTATCAATACTGCAATGGGATGGATAACTTTTCTGATCTAATTATTAATTAGATCTTTCTGATCTAATATGAGAGTAAAAGCATAAATTTCAGAACAATTTGCCTCCCAGAAATGTACTTGTTTCTGATGGGATCATTTTGAGGCACTTTTTAGGAAAATTCTGCAACTTCTCACACAAACAATTATTGGATGACTTGTTGAGTAGGGAATTCAATTTGCAGTCAGTCTGCCACTTTGATATCATTAAAATCAATCAGGCACATAGATAAGAGCATGTAATTATTTAAGGTATCTAAATTAGAGTGCATAAAGATGAAATCATGCAGAACAGCTCTCTCTTTCAATCTATATTCTATGTTTTTATGCCAGTTCATAAATGTGTAAATATTAGTCAATATATTAGTCAGCATGTAAATAAAAGCAATCTGCTTCCTCAGTAAAATTTAAATAGAAGAAATAAAAGTTAAAAAAATATAAGTGCATTAAGAGTCAGAAATAGTATAAAAAGCCCTTATCAAATATCTCATCAAAATACAGGCTTAAACTCTAAACACTATTAAACTGGGCTTCCTTATAATTCTGCTTCCAAACAGTTCATCCTTTAAAGAAGAGTAAAATTTGGTTGATATCAAAGTGTCTAAGTAAATATGAAATTTAGGACAAAGTATCTTTGGGAGGTATGATTTATGACAGTCAGTTAAAGGATTCCCATTTCTTTCATTAGACTTCAATACAGATGCTTAGAGCAAGGATATCTGGGAAAGATGTGTTTAATGCTAAAGTCATGATTTACAGGGCACTTAAGAACTGTACTGATAGAAACCTTCAAAGCTCAGTTAGGTAGACTGACAGACAAAATATCCATATGTAAATTTCAATGTATTTCATCATGTGTGTTGAAATAATGGAGATGAAAGATGAAGAATATAAAAGTTACTTCTAAAACAGCAACAGAAAGTTTTACTATTCTTTCAGACACCTGAAATCAGACACTACAATTCTTTCTTTTTTTTTAATAGCTTAATTATCTTAAATTTATGAGGATATTTTTCTTCAAGTATTTTGTCTTAAATTTCAGGGATTTTGTTTGTTTATTTGCACCACTAGCTTCCTTTAGAGTTAAAAGTGGTGACTCCAAGAAAGAAGAACAGAAAGTTGTCAGGCACCATTTATCTTTAATTGAGTCTTCAATTCTTAGTTATACAAAGCTCACAAGGACTACTGTTCCATTAATTTGTGGTCTAACAAGCCTCAAGCTGTATACATGGAGGAAAATCACCCTTTGTTTCAATAAAAAGAACACTTAAAATTACTACTATTAAACACTGAAGGATAAACCTTAATCAAGATTCTTTTAAATTTACATTAGCTTCACTGTAAGAATTAACTAACAGATTTTCTGAGGCACAGAAATATTGACCATCTTCCCAAGTCAATCAGAGAATCAGCAACAGAACTCAAGTGCTGTGGGTTCAACTTCCTAATTATAAGAAATACCTTAAAAATGAAACAAAACACAAAACCAAGAACTGCCCACAGTCACTCAGAACTCAAACCCTACAGTCACTTCAAAACCTTGTGAGTCCTACTTCCACGAGTTCCCAGCAAAATCCACTTTACAAGGAATCCACTTTAAAGGCCTGCAGTGACAGGACAAGGGGCCAGGGCTTCAAACTTAAGAGCAGATTTAGATTGGATATTAGGAATAGCTTCCTTACCATAAGGGTGGTGGACCTCCCAGGGAGGTGGTTGAGGCCCCTTCCCTGGAGATATTCAAGGTGAGGCTTGATGGGGCCCTGGGCAGCTTGGTCTAGTTAGGGGTGTCCCTGCTGACTGTGGGGAGATCGGACTAGATGACCCTAGATGTCCCTTCCAGCCTGGACCATTCTGTGATCCTATGATAATACTGTTTAATTGACCATAGGGCACAAGGCTATACAAAACCTGTTTCAGTTTTTAGAACTATAAATTAGGGTTAATGTTATCAATCTCTTTTTGAAATGTTTTGAATTTTTTGAGATCAAAACAGTACAGAGATATACTTGTATTGGACCTGTGCCTACGGGAATCAAACATAGTTCATGGATTCAAACATGGTTCATAGACTATGTCATGACTAGCTAGAGCTCTGAGGAAAACGAATAAAGAACAGGGCAAGTGTCAGCTTGCTGCTTCATGCACTGTGAATGAAACATGTAAAAGTAGCAGCTGCATAAGCAAATAGAAATTCTTATTTCTGTGGCTTACAGTTAGTGAATATCTCAACATAAGCAAAATAAAATATTTATTGCTACAAGGGTTTATATAATTTGGTTTCTTTTCTCTCTCCAGTGTATTAAACTTTGAAATCTTAACAACTCATTTATGTTGGACATGCTTTGTAAAATAACGCCAATTGCCTATGAATCTACACAAACCAGCAATTTGCTAAAGGTTTTGTTGGCTTTGCAAGGCAAAAGAAAACACACAAACACAGTTAATGCGTATGCTGGAAAGCACCAACAAATTCTTCAAGTCCAAAATAGCAGTTCAGGAGTGTTTTGAACAAATTGTTGATTAGCTGCAAGAAATATAATACAATGTCAGCTAAGACTTGAGAACTTGTCTGGTATGCTTGAAATAGTCTGAATTTAAGGCACAGAATAACGAACCTGGGCTTAGTGGTATTGACACTATTAGCAAACTGAAGTCACTTCAGTGTTGATATGGAGGTAGAAGAGAATGAGACCACCAGTGCTTTTAATACATTGGTATGGAAAACAGATATTAACCAACTTAGATGCGGAGTAAGAAAGCGAGTTATGACCATACAAACTGCAATGAAAGTCCCAGTCCTGAAATAAACCCTTTGCAATAAACCACTTCTGACTGGTATCATTGACTTCCACAGCAATCATAAGTGTACAGGAACCTGGACACTTTTCAAAATCATTACTGAAGAAAGAGAATTTATTTTAGTATCTAATCTTCAAAACATGATTACAACATAAGGTCCAACCTTAATTTGAGAAAACACAGACCACTTGCCTTACAGCCAAAATATATAAAGGATTTAGGAAAGCTGGGTGGCTGGTGGAAAGCACTATAGTGAAAATATCTGTTTTCACCTGTTTCCTCCATTCAGTTTCTCAGCACCATCACATTAAGGTTCCCTATAAGGATTTTCAGCAGAACAGAACACAGCAAGCTCACATTCCTTAGTAAATTTTCAGTCCTGCTTTCCAAAACAGATTTTCACTAGAATGTCTTCTCTAAACTAAAGCTTCTGCATGCTCAGAAAGTAGCCAGACAGAGCTATCACAAGTTTTGTGACCCAGTTTACTTTTCAAGTTGACCACATTAATTTTGTGCAACTAGTTAATGAATTACAATGTCCTGTTCTGTTTGTACTTATGTTGAATAGTGAAGACTCCTTTTTAGATTTTGGAGCATGCTTTCATTAAATCCCTCTATATTTCTCAGAAATATGTATAAAAGTGCATTTCAGTCATGTATGTCGGTTCCTTCCTCTTTGAACCTCACTCCATGTGAGTGCGGGAAGGTACTTGAAGTCATGGTGTTTACATTTTTTTGAATGCCTTGTCTCTCTTTGTTTACAAGATTCATCCCATCTGCTTTTAACTGTGTAAAATTTGGGTACCTCCTCTAAACCTCACCTAGGATCCTGCACACTATTCAACAGAGAAAATTAAGGACTACAAGAGAGCAATCATCTCATCCTAGTTTTAGGTGGTTTACATGGTTCAGATGAATCACCTTCTGGACACAGGCCTTTTTCTATTAATGGAAGGAAAAAAAAATGTGAATTACTCATGTGCCTCTAAAGTCAAACAGTGTAGGTGAAATGATTTTACCTTTACTGATTGGCATCTACATTGGATTGGACTTACACCAAGGACTTTCCTAGGCTACAGTGAGAAAACCCATACTAAATCTCCACCCATTAGTAAGGAAAAAAACTTCTGGATGTCAGTGTCTTCTATTAAAAACTGTACCAGTCCCTATGGCACAGTAATTAATGAAATTGCATTGTTTATAGCATCTCAAATAAAGGAAAATTTGTAGTCTCCAAACTAAGCAGTGAAGAAGTGCAATACTAGAGAAGCTTATAAGATTCCAAGTAGTTAATAACAAACAGGACAAAACCAACATGTCCAAATGCTGGCAGAACAACGCTTTATGATTCATGCAACTACTGTGATCAAATATTTGTTGGAGAGGGTCACTGGGGTTTTTTGATGTGTCACAGTGCATTCATAGGTTGACATCTGAGAAGAGTAGATGAGCAATGAAAGAAGAAATGTTTTGGATTATAGTAATAGCCATGTTTTAACCTTTGGCTGGATCTGCTCCAAGATCTTCCAGTAGTACTCCTGCCTAGTGTCAGTCCCATTGCAGAACCACCTGAAAAATATGAAAATGAACTCAAAGCAGAGTAATTATGCATCCCAGTGAACCAGCAATTTAATCTAATGATGAAGGAGCTGACAAACACACAGTAATCTCAACATGTGCAAGAGAATTTTATGGTTAGTATTAACCTCACTAATTGTCCTCCTAGATAACCTAATGATCTTGTGATCAGTGCAGCAGAGGCATAAGAATTGTCAGATGAAAGACTTGAGACTGGTCAAAATCTCCCCCTTTTCGTGTCCCCCATAGCATTCAAATTATTTTAATTCTCTGCAACAAGGCTATGTGATCTCAAAAATACCTGAGAGAAATGAGTCATCTCAGATGCTAGTCCCAAATACTTTTTCCCCCTCCATCCCATGTTACTATTAGCAGCAAAATGTTACGGAAAACAAGCAACTTTTTTAAAATTTAAAATATATATATTAAAATATCATATTATTTTCTATTATCTAACATAACATATATTTAATGTAATGATGATAATAAACATAAGAATAACTTTTGACACAATGATGCTGCTAATTTTTTTACACCCTGGTCTGAAAAGGTTGGAAATGCTGTAATAAAATCATCAGTAGACAAAGAACTTTCTCACTTAACACCATGTCTGAAGCAGAAACGGTGGTAATAAAAATGGGAATTTTGGGGAGAAAAGGCTACTGCAGACATGGCCTGAAAAGGCTGTGCACACCCAACACCAGGGAAGGATCCTACTCTCAAAACTCTTGCTGGCAATTCCTTACTCTCTTCCCTTCTGAATACAGCGTTCACCGCCTGGAAAGCCAGTAAACAGTCACAGTTTTGCAGGCAAGTGGAGAGGAAAGCAAAAATCTCAGTAAGAGTACATTTTGAGTAGGAATTCTTTTATCTTCAAGATAGGGAAAGGAAACAGTTGCTCCAGAGGCTGAGAAAATCGTGAACGCTGCAGGAGGAGCTCTGCTTGCAAAAGAGTGCAGAGGAACCTGAACTCCTGGCAGGAGGTGTAGGGCTAGCCAGAGGACCCTACAACAAAGTTGCATTAACCAGATATTCTGCAGTTCCTTTCAGGCAAATAAGGAATTTCTCAGCTTTGGAATTTTACTTATTTTATGGTTGAATTCCAAGTTTTCATTGTTTTCCATCTTGTGAGTAAGAATTTCTCTGAGACCTATTTCTTTCCCTGTCCTAAGTGGATGCAGCCTTAAGAAACACAGTCAGTCCCACAGAGACGTCAGAAGCAGTAAGGGGAAAATCAGTCACGCAGACCCTGCCTTTCAGCACATCAGCTGACTAACTGTACCTGAAGAACCAACTTATCCATTGCAGAGATTTATAGACTCTGTGTTACAGTTTAACTGTTGGCACGGCAAAATACATTGCATTATCCACTTCATCTTCTGTGAAGACATGTTGCTACAAAGAGATGGGTTTACCTCTTGTCCATCTGCACGGCTCTGCTGTTTGTAGCAAGTACTGGTTGCCTGCCGAATTCTCTAATCACTGAGCAGAGAGAAAAGAATTCTTCTAATTGCTCAGTGGTTTTAGTTTCCCAAAATAGTTGACCTTCTTCCTTTTTGAAGAAAAAACTTTCCCCTGCCTCCCTGCCTGCCTCACCACCCCCTTCCCTCTGGCAGACATGAGAAGAGAGCTGTGTTTGTTTTCACGGTAAATGGGAGGCCAGGGCAGCAACAAGGCTGATCTCAGAGTTTCCAGCTGTAATATTTGATTTCTTTACAACTACACATATGTAGAACTCAGAAACTAAACTAGTTCACTAAGAGCAATACACTAAATACCTCACAATCAGGAAAAAAAAAAAAAAAAAGTGTTTGAGCAGCAACAGCACGGTTCTTGACATGAAAGCAAAGCAAATACTCCACTAAAAGATGAGGGTTATTTGGGCCAAAGCTGCTGAACACTGCAGCAAAGCCCCACACATACATCCATACATAGGGACATGTTGGATTTTCAAGTGTTGTAGGTCCAGGATTTTTCAATGAATCTAGACAAAGCTAGGCATTTTTACATTATGTGAAACTGTCACTATAGGCATCATAGAATCATAGAATCATTTAGGTTGGAAGAGACCCCTGGGATCATCAAGTCCAACCATCAGCCCTACTCTACAAGTTCTCCCCTACACCAGATCCCTCAACACCACATCTAATCTGCTCTTAAACACAGTCAGGGAGGGTGACTCCACCACCTCCCTGGGCAGCTGATTCCACTGACTGACCACTCTCTCCGTGAAAATTTTTTTCCTGATGTCTAGCCTAAACCTACCCTGCTGCAGCTTGCAGCCATTCCCTCTTGTCCTGTCGCTCATTGCCCGTGAGAAGAGACCAGCACCAATATCTCTACAGTGCCCTTTCAAGCAGTTGTAGAGAGTGATGAGGTCTCCCCTCAGCCTCCTCTTCCTCAGACTAAACAACCCCAACTCCCTCAATCGATCCTCATAAGCCTTGTT
>VZTM01038144.1:22134-47937 GCA_013400555.1 Jacana jacana
TGTCCCTTCTGCCCTTCTTATAGATGGGCGTTACATTCGCCACCTTCCAGTCCATGGGGACCTCTCCAGTCAGCCACGATTTAAGGAAGATCAGGAACAAAAAAAAAAAAAAACCTTCAAGCCTCACTGAAAAAGAAGAGAAAAAACAAACTATCATTCACATCCTTCCTTATCTCCCACTTACAGAGACAGCCATGTATCAGTCACTGACAATGCTGGTTTGCTTCTTTAAAGTTCAGGTGTAATTTTAACATACAGAATTCCTGTCTGCAGCTTTATTACTGGTATAAAGTATTTACATAGATCACTTTGATATATTAGAGATTTTATTCTACTTAGTTTTTTATTTTTTTAATTGGACAGTGACAAGAATGACAAATATGTTTCACAGGAGTTCAAACTAGATAGACAGGATTTTCAAATGTGAACAGTTAATTTTTTTAAGTAACATTTTTAAGAACCCTAAAAAGGTCTGGTCTTCTGCAGGAGAAACTCAAAACTTCTCCAAATGGAAGAGCCGAAGTTTGAGGAGGAAATCAGTTAAATACATATCATTACTAGAATTTTGACAGGATTGTCCAAAATACTCAGATAATGGACATCCAGAGGTAAAAAGCTGACATATTACTGTTAATGTCCTGGCATTAACTTTATCTTTGTAGTCTTTATTAACTATATATTCAAGGCAGCAGGATTAATTTTTATTTTAATGCAAATACTTCCCTCGTACAGATTTGTTCAAAGGGAGATTCACCAAGTAGCACAGGCTCCTGTAAGACTGTGAAACCCTTTGTTTTGCTCTCAGGCCAGTGGCTGGGAGCCCAACTATCCTGGGGCCCAAAAAGGCTGAGCCCAAGCCTGCAGACCCGCTGACGCAGTCCTGGAAGCCCAGAGACCTCCTGGCTCCAAGCAAGGCTCTCCCAGGTCCTTAACTATGGCAGCCCCCAAGCAGACTGGCGCAAGGCAGGCTGTGTTGCAGATAATTAAAAGAGTTTCCTTAAAAAGAGGCACATTTCCTCAGCAAGCCTTTTTTGCCTCTATTGGCAGATCAAAGCTGACACTTTGCAGTACACTTTGTTTCATCCTGTTCAGCTTGCTAACAGAAGATGTTTTGTGGGGAAAGGCTCTGGATAGTTCTAGCTGTCCATGCATTCTTACCTTAAAAACAACTTTTTGTTTTTATTTCAAGACCAGTGACATGGAAAAAATCACTTGTGAACAGCTTTGTAACTGGTGTGGTGAGCCCTACTGTTACTCTGCAAGTTATCAGGCAAACCTGAGTTTTGCTCAACTTTCCTAGAGACCAACTGGACAGAATTGGTGTGTGGTCCAAAACCTAACAATAAGAAGGTTCAGAAGGCGGATATTAAGAGCTAGACATCTGCTGCAGTCCTGGTGATCTGGGTATTTCCAGCCCTGGCATTAACTTCTCTGGAGCCTTTACTTACCAAGCACTTCAAATCAGTGGAAGCTATTTCCACACTTGCCTGGCATAGATGCTTGAAAATTAAATGACGATAGGAAGCACTCACATTTCTTTCAAATCTCAGAAACCTTATTTCAATTTGAGTTATGGAAAAAACTTGGGAAGTACTAATTACTCCAGCTGGTTCATTCCAGGACAGGCACAGGGAGAAGAAAAACAGGGTTTTTCATCTCTTGTTGCAAAGAGCAAAGCTGACCGAAAGCAGAAATGAAGCAGAGATACATGGCAAACCAGTCTCAGGGCACTTCTTGCTCCCTCTCAGCTGGCCCCATTCTGACACCATAAAATAGAGCAACTTGGGGTGGCTCCAGATGAAGCCAGTTGGAGGTGGCCTCTCCGTAACTGCACACTAGTTGTGAATTGATGTTATGCAGCCACACACTCCTATACTGTGCCCCCTTTAGGGCAAACTGTAGGATACCCTTGCCAAAGGTGCCCATTCCCTCCACTCCCTGCTGGCAGCAACTGCTTTTGGGCAACATAGCTCTCAATGAATTCTTTGCATCTCGAAAGCATCAACATGGAGATGATCTAGGATGAACCTTGTGCCCCAGATCTTGACCAAGCACATTATTAGTTTACATAGTTAGCTCAGAGACCCCTCAGACCTGACATGCTTGGGATCAGGACAACGGCAGGATTTTTGACCGCAGAGCTGTGCCAGCCTCACATATGTTACCACAGTCGTTCCAGTTGCGCTCAGGTTAATAACAGGGCACTTGCTATTTTTCCACAGTATGACAGACAGCTGGACAGATTACAGCTCAGACAATGCTTATGTTCATCACATAATGCTGACCATTAAAGAATGCTATGCCTTAATATGCATTTGCTCTGTAGAAAATGCTTCTCCTGCACAATATTTGTATCAAACAACTTCTCCACTAAGTTCCTACTTGTAGATTTTTGAGTGCAATTCAATAAATTATTTACTCAGCCTTACAACACTGCTATGTTTCTAAGTATGCATGTGGCTATCTCTTTGGATGTTTACAGTTCATAATAATTAATTATAATTAATTGAACTGCAGAGTTCAATATGGTATAGTTCTTTTACAGAGTGCTATTCCATATATGGGATTTCAAGATTATGATGAAAATAATGAGTTTATTTTGCTCTCAGTCCATCTATCCCAGTTTGGTCATATCTGAGAGTACAAAAGATTTCTAATGTAAGAGGTTTCATAGCTAACCTTTTCCTCATCCTCATCCCCCTTTCGGCCCCAGCCCTTTACCCAAAACACAATCCCCCACCCTGACCGAAAGTGCCCTTAATGAATACAAATATCCGTGGACAAGTTTTTATTTGGCAGCTGTATAACATTATGGACTTATTATCCATGAAAGAGTTCTACTTTCCTCAAACTGGAATTAAGTTCATTAGGAAACCAAAAAAAAATGTTGCTATTGCACATTACACTGAGTCAGACAGCTTTAGAAAATCTCCAGAAGTAAAGGAGAAAACCATTTGCTTTTTTCCTGTACCATCAGTATCATCTGACCGACTGCTAATTGTACTGCTGAGGTTTTAAAGACCTCTATTCAGGTAAGTGCTGGCCGAAAAAACCCGCTCTCATTCATCAAAGCACAAGTACTTTCAAGAGTAGCCTAGTAACACAGAAAAGACTTGAAAATCCTCAAAGTCCAGCCACCTATGGAGCGATCATGTGAAAAAATGTCAAAGAATCACTTTTGCAAATGCTTAAGACAACGGCTACTGAGTGGTAAATACAAAATACTGTTTAATTGCAATTTTCAAAAATTCTTCCTGCTTTCAGTCATTATATGTCTGTCCCTCTGATGGAAATGGGAATTCTTTTAGATTTCAAGCCTGTGCTCTCCTTTCATTGCAATGAGGACCTAATTCAGAGCTTTAAACTGTGTTCTGCAATGCATAATTAATCTGGCTTCATAGAGACCTGAACAAAAGACCCCATTCAATCTTTAGCTCCTTCCCCCTGAGATATTGTTATTTCTAAAAACTCCTGCCAGCTGGGCTGGAGGGAAATCTCAGCACTGTGGGAGAATGAACAAACTACAGGCCTCCGAGGGATTTGAAGTAACTATCTGACTAAATTGGATTAGAAAGTAAGGAAGGGGAGGGGAAGAAGAGCTTATCCTGAAGTCTACAAAAGCTCATAAAAAATTCTTAGAAGATTTTCATATGGTGAAGGGGAGAAAAATATGCAAGTTTTTATAACAAAACTGAGAAAGAATTTTAAAACATGCGTGAGTCAATACACTCGGGGATGTTTGAAGGGATTACCTCTGGTATAATTTCAGGAAAACTGTTGTGTCTGCCTTCTCGCTTTGAAACAGCATTTTTCTGCAAAATCTGGGCTGCCCTGCAAACCAAAATAGTCATACTTTCCTTTCAGGTATTTGATACGTCTTCTGTTAGAACCTATAATGTAGCCTAACCATAAGTAGCCTTAAATTTCCTCCTAAGCACGTTGCAATTAAAAGCCTCTGCCCAGAAGGATTTCAAAGGGCTACGGAAAAACAAATTCAGTCTTGTTAAGAGAGCCAGGACCCTGCTTTCATTCCCTGCAAGCTCATTCTCCAAAGCGTGTCAGTGACGCTGCCCAGATCACCTGGCCACCTCTCACGCGTTTCACAGCATTTTTAGCAGGCGTGCACATATTCAGGAATATTGCCACATTTCCACATTTACTACCAGACTTACTAAATATGAGGTAGAAAAAGCTCATGGCCCCATTGGGAAAGTAGGTGGCTGGGAGAAAAGATGTTTTGGCCTCTCTCACTTCTCTGCCCCATTCTGCTGTCCTCTACTGATGCAGACCTGCCACTTAAAGGCTCCCCACTCCTGCAGCACTGATGCTGTAGTTGACTGAGGTTATGTGGGTGTAAGCCCAGGACAAAACTTGTTTCCCTAGCTCCATAACTATATTCAAAGGCCAGATCTTTTAGCCGCTCTAACCAATACTCCCTGTATTTTGATGGGCAGCCCTTAAGACAGCAACAACAAGGCGAGATTTTTACACTTTACTGAAAGAAATTATATAAATGACTTGAGAAAAGCCAGCATCCTCACTTAAAATCCTTCTGCTGGCACTATCAGAAGCTATAAAAGCCAAAGTCATAATAAGATCCTGATAACGGGACCAGCTTCACCTCCTTCCCCCTGCGCGCACACACCCATTGGCTGCACAGGGAGCTGAGCTGCCCAGGCTGCTGCTCGTGGGACATGGTCAGGGCAAAGAGTTAAAAGCATTGATGCAATACACTAACTTTCCCACAGTCAAAAGGAATGAAAACATTGCCTAAAAGTTGATCTTCTTAGAACTCGTGTTTTGCTATGGGGTGAAAAGCAGAGTAGCTTTCGGAGATCTGGTACACACTGCAGAGACCAGCGTGCAAGATGAGAAAAATGATGCACCTCTGCAAAGATGGGCACACAAAAATTACAATCCATCAGAGCAATCCTAATCAAAGATCCCATTTATGTTCTTTCCTTATAATAATTTGCCATTTTTAGGCCTCTTATCACAGAATAATTTTCTATAATTTACCCTTGCCTTGGGGAGGAAGTGCATGGAAGAGAAGAAGTAAGAGAGGAGAGAAGAGAAAACACAGGATTCAGCAAAATCTTTCAAACCAGTGGAGGTTTTTTAAGGGTGTCACATCATAAAGAAACACTTGCTTGTAACTTAGCAACAGCGACAACAACAAAAGTACTGGTAGCTGGTATTCCAGACAAGCAGAGTAATGTTTAAAACATTAACTTGTTAAACAAAATCCATACAGCACATTTCCAGTTCCCTTAATTCCTGGGGTACAGGAAGAGCAAGCCAAAACCACCACACTTTCTTTTCCAACCAGCATAATGAGCCACTTGTGATAAGTGTTACACATAATCCAAAATTGTTGGATGCTGTTAAATCCACGTTGAGGCATCACATCAAAAATCCTTACTTAAAACAGTAATCTACCAACTCTGAATAACTCTGTGGCATTCCTTAAAAGGGACAACTAAATGTTTGACGTGTGAAGAGAAAACCTGGTGGAGGAAAAAAATCAGTGTCAATACCTTCAACTTCAATATGTAAGTAATGCCAGTACTTAAGTAAAAGAATTACCTAAACTGGCACCAACTTTTCTCAGCTAAAGGAAAATCTCTGCTGTTGCTCAGTGGATCTAATGGTGCAGTAGTAGTATTACACACGCCCTTTCTACAAACACTGATGTTCTCTCCCTATTTCAAACCATACTACCCAAAACTGGCAGTGGAGGCTACAAGGAGCAAAGAACAGACAGTCCAGCCCAAGGCAGCAAAAGTCAGTGCTAAACCCCATCCATACACTCTGGACTCTGCATTGCATGGCTAGAAGCATGAGACTCCACAGGTCTTCTGACAGATGACATTTTCCTCCATAGGCTGTTCAGGCACTATACCTTGCCATGGTCAGAATGTTTACTAGCAAGGCACAAGCAGCCCTGCTCATTCCCACCCTGACCCATCTCCTCCAGCCCACCCACAGTGCTGTGACTGTACAGAGGAGCCGGCCATTGCAAGAGTCCTGCAGCACACCTGGGACAGGAGCAGAGACAGAGCAGCTGTTATGGGTGCATAGGCCAAGCCCAAATCCGTTGCTCTGGGAAAGAAAAAAGAACTCATTCTCATCATGGGGATGCTAGAAGCCTGGCAGCAGCATCGGGCAGGTGATGGAGAGAGGAAGAGAGGAGCCTGGGAAGGCTACAGGTCTTGCTCCCTCTGCAAGGAAGGGAAAAGGGTGGACCTGGAAATGAAAGCAGCAGAATCTGGGGTTTGCTGTTCCTACTGCCCTGTGAGGGATGGAGAGGGCATGGAGCAGAGCTCTCTGCCTCCTGAGGAAGAAGGTCCTTATCCCTGGTCACACCACTGCACAGGGAGGGAGTGGGTCACATATCAGGCCTTTAATTTATACATCTCCAAGCGTATTTCTCCCTTAGAGAAGAAAACCTGACAAGAAGAAAACATGAGAAGAATTGGATCTGTCCCATATCTTCTGTAAGAAAAAAGAGGAACCTGAAAGTTTTGAACAGAACTTCCCCATCCACATGCACTTGTGTAAACTTGGAGGCCTAAACAAACACCCTGCACTCTCAATCTTCCAGGTGACCCACTCTGTGATTGCTCCCTAACTCGCTCCACTTACAACAGAGACAGGCATCCCAAAAGCTGAAGCAGATCAGCCAAATAACCACCACAGCAATCTGACTCACTTTGATATGAGTGAAATGCTCCAGCACAGCCTGATGGGGCCAGCAGTGCTGCGGGTACAGTGGCTACCTCCAGCACCCCTGACCACAGATGGCTATCCTAAGGGCTCTCATCCAAACCTATCTTTCCCCACAGCCCTGCCATTTTAAAATTATATCCTACATAAACACAAGGGGAAATTTTAACTCTGTTTTTCTAACTTTGAGTTAGCTGCCAGGTTGAGAAGTCACAAAAATCTCTTAACAAGAGGTGAGTGAATATCAAAAGGGAAATCAGATCTTCTTGACTTTGCCTTCTATGGTGCACTTCAGCTCCATTCCTCATAATCTGCTTCGTCTCATAGAAATAGATCATTAACTTCCTTTTTCTTAATGCTTACTCCACATTTTAAAGGTGCACTCAAATAACACTGAGACAATTTAGTTCCTTGTTTTTACCCCTCTTCCTCAAAACTTTGGGCTCCAATTGCCAGTAATTCTCAGGACAAAATAATACAATTCAAAAGAGTTCAAAGAAAAATTGAAGAATAAAATAAAGGCAAATTCTCCTTTCACTTACTCTGATATCACCTTGGATTTACACTGAAAAAGTTTTGAGAAATCGGACCATTATATCTCAAAAGAAGGCAGTGGTCTGTTCTATGGGTCTGACACAGATTTAAACAGCCAAGGAGATTTCCATAGAGGGATTCCCACAGCATGAAATGCAGACACAGAAATACTCCAGAGCAGACCCAGTCATAGTCCCCAAGTCTATCCTGGGGAGCACAATATTGAGCATGTACCCTGTGTAACCCCTCCTGTTTTCAGCCATCTCCTTTATAAGTTACAAACTGTACTGTCCCACCTATACCATCTGGTCCTAATCTCCCTGTTGAAATGTAATCCTTAAAAACTTTGAGTCTACGAAACGAAGTTACTCAATGTTTTCAAGAGGGCTTAAATTGGGCACTAAAACACAAATCTGCTGCTTAAATGGAATATAAAAATGAATATGAGGACAGTACAGCATTTAATTGTGCATAGGAAATATAGAAATTGCTAACTTTAAAGTTGAACAAATCTTGCTGAAATCAGTGATATACACAGTTGTGCATTTTAGGCATAAAGAATAAAGCTCTAAAAAGAGCGAAACATGATGATAGTAGCTTAAACATAACATTGGTTCAAAAATTTGGGCAAAGGTATCCTTAAAAATTTGTCATTTTTACAAGTATATTCTTGTCCAGTATTACAGTAGTAAGATGCAGAAGAAATATTTTGCCTTGTCAGCTTTAATAAAGATGTCATTGCAGGGACTCTCAAGAGAGCAAGCGATGTGAGCACAGAGTCAAATTCACCACACTGAGGTCAGAATGTTTCCATTTGCTTGGTTTTATTAGCCTAGGCAGAAAAACCTGGAGTAGCATTGCTTTGTGCCTAGTCTAGGATGTCCTTGCCCTTGCCTTGTCCACCCCTTGCCACACCAAAACTAAAGCAAAGCACATTTAGTCCTTCTAAGTAAAGGGCATTTAGCCCTGCAGCTTTTTAAATCTTTTATAGGAAGCATTTTAAATGAAACAGGGAGAGGAGAAAGAATCCAATGACAAGCTAATTTGTTTGATCAAACATTGAACAAAACATTAACAGCATCCAAATTCCTTTTTATCCCAGGGCACATTCTACAGATTACGTAAAGACATTACATATACCTATATTTCGGCATGGGTTATTGACAGATCACAGCCCTAAAATGCAGGATAGACTTCGGCTTATGCTGTAAAAATATTCTGTGGTCTTGCTTAATAACAGTTGTGAAGAGCACAAAAATAGTCAGGGGAAAGAGCTGGGAGCAGGATGTTCTGTCTCCTGGCGTACAGCTCGGCACACGTTCCACCAAACTACAGCTCAGGAAACTAATGGACGATGACACAGAAACACACTTATGCTGTCCCTCCCACCCAGGTGGTCTTTTTACTTCTAACCCCTCTTTCTCTGGGTTACAGTGACGTTTGACAAAGTCACTTGAGTGTCACACAGGATGTTTAGGACCTGGCAGGCCTTGGCCTGAATTTTACCCTCTGACCACAAAATACAAAGCAGTTTAAAGCTTAGGTTGAAGTTTTTGTTAGTGTGAATTCATTACAGGTGGGAGACATGAGATGGGAGGCGTGTAATGCCACCAAGCCTCGGTTTCCCCGACACAACACTTCTGAGGCAGACCTGGGAGTGAGCCCTTACTAGTCTGCAAGACCAGAGAAAGGTCTGTGGGAGCCGTGGGGGCCCACATCTCTGGACTTTGGTCAGCAAACACATCTCCTGCCCTGTTGCTGCACACACAGCCTGCAGGCACTACAGTCTTAGCAGTCCATTGGTTCAAAGGCCACCTCAGTTAAAACATCCCTGCATGGGCTGCTTGATGCACTTACACAAAGCACTCTATGAACCCACGGTTTAATGACTGCAGCTATACAGGTATAAACCTTTCTCCAAGCAATTTGTGGCACCTACTGTCCCAGAGAAAACATGCAAAACACTTAAAGAAAAGCTGTTATGTAAGTTGTGCCATTATATGGTATTCCAGAGATGTAGAAACCAACTAGATGGCAATGATAACAGCTTTTATTTCAAGTGTTAATTTGTAATCACTGCTAAAAACATACACGTTCCCCATTTCTTCACCAAATCTGAGCTGAGGTAGTAGCACTACAAGAAACAGAAGAATGGTTATTTTATTCTCCAGTGCTTTGAAGGCACAGGTTGAGTCTCTTCCCGTGTATACCAGTATCAACTTCATGAACACCACACTTATGTAACTCAAACTGAAAAAGAATTGTCTAACTCCTAGTGTAAGGGAGGTGCCTATGCTTTTTCTTCTCAGACATTTTAAGAAAAAAAAATATAACCAAACAAAACCAAAAAACTAAACCTTCCCCCCCAAGTTTGTGAAGGTTACTGGGGTCAGAGAGTCATGTAATGAATGACATTCTGAAATAAAAAGTTACCTACATAATATTTTGAGTGTCTTAGCAAATTTAATTCCTTTTTCAAGCGTCCTTAAAAAGTGAATAAGGAAATGGAGATTAGAATGCAGTTGGCATAAGAAGAAACAAGAAAACAAAACAAAAATCAACCACTCATCTGCTATTGAAACATTTAATCTAAACCTTTTTATGGTTTAAAAATAGAAACTATTTACAAGACAATATGTGGTTTAATCAACACGCAAGAAACAAGCCAAGAGTTAAAAAGTTTAAATCAAGCATAGTTTTGCAACTGCAGTTATAGCCTGATTACAAAATTCCTTTCACACAATACACATAGCATCCTTTGAGACTTAATGACATTCTGCAGCTGGGGTAGTATGAATCTGAGTTCTTTCTGTTCTGAGTTATTTACTTCTGCAAGAAAATTCCCCATGGCAACTGGCCAAAGGGGCTTGTCTCCTTAGTGTGTGAAATGTGAGCAGATACAAACTTGACACCATATTTCAACCCCTCGCCTTCCCTCATGTCTACATTCCTAACTGTAAATTAAGGGGTGGCACTGACCGTTCTGGGGTGGCAGGAAGCAGCTTATTCAGAAAGATAGGAAGAGGTGAAGGAAAAAAAATGCTGCAGTGCTTAAAGGCAGTTTTTGAAACTATAGTGAGATTCTTCTCACCCATAATCAACAAGCCAAAATTGTGCAACAGCTGGTTCCCTTCTAAAAATGTGATACTTACTTCTTTTATTGACTGTCTAGAGATATATTTATCATCTAAACAGAAAATAATAGAAATATGACAATACATGATAACACACCCCTGTACTTGCAGTAGTACCCTTCTCATTTGCGGTCTCTTTTCAGGAATGCAAGTTGGTTTTTTTCTGTGTGGAGGGTCCACGAAAACACAGAATAATCCTGCAACACTGTCTGCCAAACCTGATTATGAAAGAGACAATTTGGAACATTAAGCCTCAAGCTGGACTTTAGAAAAGAAGAGGCACCTGGGAAATGATGTGCAACTTGCAGAGACTCTAAATACACTCAGGCCAAACCAAAATTCCCCTACGGACCTCAGTCAGCCAAGGGTGAAGTAGTGACCTTGGACACGTTTATCCTTCTTGGAGCTGATCTGCATAATGCATCTGCTATTTTAGCTAAGGGATACCATCAGTGCACTTACTTCCTTTTGCATCCTGGTTTTCACTCCAATGCCTGAATGCAGAGTTACGTGTAGTACAGATACCAGCAAAACTTACTTTAAAGATTTCTAGTTAGCCTAAAAGAGTCTCAAAAGATTGTTAACTTCTAAGCACACTTTGCTATGTGCCATAGTAAGGGTTATAACTACCTTTTGTGTGTCCCACACACTATCTAGAGAAGTTCAGGCTTCAGGCTGTCCTGGAGAGAATCCTGTGACTCTTTTTGGCATACAGAGTAGAGACACCCTTCCAATTTTATTTGCAGACCCCAAAAAGTCAATATCAGGTGTACTATAGTGTTTTAATTAATTTCACTTGAAATGAAGGTGTCTTTCTTTGGTTTCAAAAGCCAAGGCTGAACACAACATTCGGACAGTTTGGCTTCTTGTTTTTGATTAAGAAATAAGCAAGATCAAGAATGCTTGCTCAGTCCTGTGTGCTCTCCACAGAGCACACAAATTGGGACCAGCCGAAGGTGAAGACGACTCTGTGTCAAGTGGATCTGACAGCAACAGCTGTACTCACAACTCTGCTCCCTCACAGAATCCAGGGTCTTGTTCAGACTGGCTGCAAGGAAGAGGCACTCCAGGGCAGGGGAGTTGAGCTGGGCGAGGACAACATGCACCTACCTATCCTAACCTGCAAAACACTCCACAGGGATCATTCTAGCCCAAGCAAGTGAGAACAGAATAGCCTGTGCAAAAACCATGCCAGAAAAACTATCAGTGTAACCAGCTTTAGACAAATGTTTGCAAAGCTTAGCAATTCAATATAAATATAAATATAAGTGGAAAATTAGGCTGGAAGTTTTGAAGAGAAACCCAGGAAGTTGTTAGCAGCAGAAGGAATCAACAAGCCAAATTCTGAAGATTTTTTTTTGCCTGTGCTAAAGCCTGCTGCAGAAAATCTGCCGTTAACATTTGTATGACAGCTACTTGATCTGTGAGATGTAGCAATCAAACATGCATGTGATTAAGCTTGGCTGGTCTGGGTTTATGACAGAAACAGGAATGCAAATGTCAAATAATGAACAGCAAATTAGAGCTCCCAGACTATTTTTATCATTTCAATAGTGTTAAGATGCTCAAATTGTAGATACTTTTGATACTTCCAGAGAAGAGTTAGTTACAGACATACAGTCCCTTAGGTTTCTAGGATGATACTGCTGAAGTAACTGCTCACTAGTCAGAAGGGTTAACTATCAGCTGACAAATGAAAGGAAGAGATTTTCAGACTATTCAGAGAAGAGAGGAAGTTTTAAGTGGAATTTCATTCTTGAAAGGAATAGAGGCAGGTGAAGGATGTTTTCCATCTAAATGTGAGGAGGAACTTCTCTACTTTGAGGGTGGCAGAGCACTGGAAGAGGCTGTCCAGAGAGGTGGGGGAGTCTCCACCTCTGGAGACATTCAAAACCCACCTGGACAAGGTCCTGTGCAACCTGCTCTAGGAGGACTTGCTCTGGCAGGGGAGTTGGACTAGATGATCTCCAGAGGTCTCTTCCAAACCCGTATCATTCTGTGATTCCATGGTTCTGTGAGAGGTCTTCTATAACACATTCCAAAATAGGAGGCCAGGAGGTAGAAGAGGGGAAAAAATATTTTCTCTTGGAACCCAGGCAGCTATGCAAATGGCTGAGATCCTAGGAACAGCATGAAAGAAGACATTTGGTACAGGGTATCTGTAGCTCTACCTTGCTCCACAAAGCAGTGCAGCAAAAGTTGTCACAAACTATTTTGGTGTTGCCAGCAGTGCATTAAGGATGTGTCACAAGATTTGTTTATTTGTTATTGGGAAGAGGTAGGACGTCTGCCTTTTGCATAGCCTGGTAAACATGCTGAGTAGAGAGATGATTATCCAGCATCCTGCTCTTAGAGTTACCCAGGGAGCAAAGACAAGGATCCAGCAGTGAACGCAGGGCCCCATCTCATAGGCAGAAGCCAGAGAGCCTGGACTGTCCATAGCCACCCTCTTCCAGTTGAAGCAGTGCCAGCTTGAGGAGTCTACAGGCTCTAATCCAGCACCCTTCACTGCCCTTCTGCCAAGGGTTATTGCTTCCTCAGACCTGCTGCTTCATTGGTCATCTCTAGCCAGTTTCATTCAAGAGCCCAGATAATTTAAGCAATTTAAATGGTCTGTGCCAACCCAGCTCATTTTGACTGAAATTGGTAATTGGGAATGATATCAAGAGAAGCACAACTGTCAACACAGTGAAGTTTGTAGTCTTCGGTAGGGGTTAGTTACTGAAAATGGTGTAGGGTGCAGAGATGCTAAATCTCTTCAGCTGTTTCAGCTGCTGAAAGGACTTGTGCATCATCAGCTACATAAAGGGGCTATTTTAATAAACATCGTTGACCTACACACATTCCAGAACTGTACATCAGCTGAAAACCAGCAAAGCAGTATATAACTGCTGTTGGCTCTGAAATATTTCCAACCCAGATCCACCTGCTTCCTGGGGTAGGAGAAAGACTATAGTAGTTACTCCACCACTTTACACCTGAGAAGGTCTTAATTGGCCAATTGGGACTTGATTCTGCTCCTTGACAATAGCAAAAGGGTCAGAGGGGAGCAAAAAGAACCTGCTGTGAATCTGGGGGAGAAAAGCAGAGGAGTATGTAGGTGGAGGAGTTCTGTGTCAGGGTCTAAGCAGCACCTCTTGAAGGAATGGCATAGTGTAACAGTTCAGCAAAGGACAGGCTTATAGGAACTTACGTGATTTCACACATTGCAATAATAAAAGAACATTTTCAAAGGAAGGAAAAAAAGAATTAGGGACAGAAATAATGTTCGTCGGTTTAAAAAAAATGGCAATACAAAGTCAGCTCTTTCATACAATTTCAAAATAGATAGTTTACTTCACTTTCCTCTTTTCAAAGATTTTTTTTTCCCCCCCCAAGCACCATTATCCAAGTTCATATATGAGGTCAAAACAGCTAACAAATGGAAAAAAATCACAAAAATTAGCTGAAGTTCAAAAAGCAGTTAGTGTATTTGAACATGATTTTTATTTTCTAATAAAGGGACTTCCTTCTACAGAAATCCTAAGGTGGCACAGGTTGGCACTACCATATTTGTGCCAGGAAAGCTGCCCTGATTTATCTGAAGATCTGGTCCAACTCATCTTAGGCTCAGGCTCTGTGGGAATTATATCTGTAGCTCTGAGATGAATTGGATATATTATTTTATAATACTGAGCTGCTAAGAAAACTAATTGTTTTCATGTTTTAAGGAACTCCCTGTTTGGGGGTAAGGACTATTGTTCTATGGTTTTGGTTTTTAATACAATCAATTTTCTAAAGGAGTTAGCCCTTGGAGGGTGGATGGCATGAGCTTACTGAAAAGCAACCCCTTGAAGATGCAGAAAGAAAGCAGCAGGTATTCTCAAAAATTTACTCAATAAACAGGTTAAATTTTCTCCTCTTACATTACAAAAGGCTGTGAAAATATCATGCAGCAACTAGGATTCCACAACTGACTTAAATAACCCAACTCAATATACTAGATGCGTGCTGGTTGTCCCAGTGATTTATACAAAAGTAAGCCTTAGCCCTGCCTAAATTCACAACAGTGACTTTGACAGCCCAGGTACCATCCACCCAGTGCAGCATTCTTTCCTCACACTTCACTCCCATTCACCACTTAAGTCCATCCTTTGATTTCCTATTCCTAATAGCCTGTGTTTCACATTCACTCCAGTACTTAGATACACAGGATGATGGAGGACGAAGCTGTTAATGGTCTCCAGAATAGGGAAGCCACTGTCCTTTTCTAGGCAGGGCAGGAAAGTGCCATTGCAGACCAGTAAAGACTTGAACTTATAGCAAGTTATTACAAGTTCACAACAGCAACTGTCAGGTGTTTGCAAGTCAGGCCCCAGGGCAGGACTCTTGAAAAGCATTTTCATTTCAAAGGGAATGAGGCACCAAAACCCTCAAGCCTGCTCAGTGAGGTGCGCCCAGACCCTCAGAGTTGTCCTTTGGTGGGCACATCTTCAATAACTCCACCTTAAGTTCACCACAATTTTGCACTCAGATTCTAGCACCTTAGCATGAGTTAAGCCCATCTACATAAACAGTGACACTAAGGTGTGAGCAACACCCTTATGCCATCTGTGACTAACAGACTCAAAAAGGTAAAAAGCTAAAGGTCCTTTGAGAAGTTTTCACTTCCATTTATTTACCACTAGAATCATGCTGAATAAGGACTTTTGCCTTCATTAAACTTCAATTTTAAGTTACAAGAAAAGGAACAAACTTCAGGTGTGACATATTTGTTACCCTAGTCTTTTGATCCAAGGGCACAGAAGTTGGAATCATTTTTAAGTAATTTTCACTCATTGATAGCATCAGTTGGCATTTGTAGTATTGAGACATGTATTATCATCCATGAACTTGGCCCCTCAGCGACCCATCCCAGCTGAGCAAGTGGTTAAATCAGAGCTGATACTCTTATCTCAGAAACACTCCACTAAAAAGCTCTCACTTGAGAGAAACTCAGAAAGTTGCAAAAGACCAAAACCAACAGCACTCTCTCGGATTGCAATGCACTGTAGTTTAGGCATTCCCTCAGTTCTGCTGTCCTTTGCTGGACATTTTTCAAACCAATCTGCCATATTTTGCCTCAAGAAGGACACTATTATGGACAGGAGATCTCAAAATAACCCTCAGATTGCTGCGAAATCAGTAGAGGTGTCTATCTGCAGAGTGAAGGCTTCCTTTCTCACCTCTTTCATTTTAGTCTATGAAAGTCACTCAGGGTTAGCAAGATTTCAGAGGACTTCAATTCCTGTTTCCACATACAGCACACAAGTACCTATAGAGCCAAAAGAATTTGGGCCAAACCACTAAGAATCTTCTTATTTATTAATATGCACTTGACCACATACAGCGGGGCAAGCCGTGTAGTCAGCATTGCTTGTATCAGCTTACTGAAAAAGACCACAACTTTGTAAACTGTGAAGTTTCTTCTTGGACAGAATTGGGAAGGAAAGGAACTTCTGCTGATGTTGTGCTGAGTAGAAATTTTCTTTCCCAAAAAAGGAAGTCTCCTTGTAATAGTAACACTGTTGGATGTATTTACTACAGAGTTCATCAAGGCACTTGCTTTTCCTTTTTATATTATTTACATCTTTCACCACAATCATGTTAGCAGTTGAGCAAACATCATTCCAGCTTTGAGGGAGCAGGTTAAAAATATTGTCTCCCGCTGAAAAAAAAAAATGTTCTGCTAATTTGGAACAATTCTGTGCCACAACTCTCCAGTACTTCATACTCACTGATGTCAAAGCACTTCTCAGAATGAGCATATGCAAGTTCACAACATTCCTTCAGAACAGATAACCAATTTTAGAGATGAGGAAGTACCAACCATTATTTTCAAAACCAGAAGCCTAGAATTATACTTCTAAGCTTGCAGCTTGCTTTTCGAGAGAGAGAAATCTTTCATTATCCATTTTCAAAAATGGATATTCAATGTCTCTTGAGTTTCGGAACTTCACTTTAAGTATTAAAGTTTAGTTTGAAAATATTGACACTTGTATCTTTTTCAGATTAACCCAAAAGCCTGCAGATAAATGAAAAGATAATTTAGCTACAGGGTCGTTCTTTAGGCATAAACAAAAATGTTTCTCCTAAGTATTTATTCATGTCTGCAGATACACATGTAATGGTTTCAAATGGTAAGATGGAGGCCAATTATCACCGTACAACTAAGTGTTTGCCAAGAAGTATAAAATGAAAAATCCCTCCAAAAGAAGCAAGATGATCCACAGACACACACATATTTGTACACACATTTTTTAGGAGAGGGACCAAAGATAATGGTACCTATTTTCATTGCTGCACCCATCCAGCCAATCCCAAAGATTGTTCTCCCTAAAAAAGTCCTTTAAGCTAATAATTTTCTGAGACTTAAGAGAAAATAGAGCATAACAACCTCATTCTGGGGATGTTCTTTTTCTGGATAAAAGAAGTTTCACCTAATTAAAGTCTAGCTTAAATTTTCCTTACAAGAGGACATTTTAAACGATTTATCAAAATTCTTCTTCAAGTACCTGAGTAGCAACAACACTATTACAATCCCAGTCCCACAAATGCTAAGTATCAGCTCAGTCTATAAACCCAACCTTTCATCTTATTGTTCCAGTACAGATTGTTCCAGTTTGGCTGCTTCCTGAACTTCAGGGCTTGGAAGAAGTAAAGAGCTCAAAAACAGCCTGAGCATATGCAATGCACTTCACTTGCCTCATAAACACTGTGCTTGTAGACATTAGCTGAGTTGTGCTTGAATACAATAAATACTCTGGAAGACAAAGGCGATGCACATTCCCATATATAATAATCTCTCTGAGAGCAATACTAAAACATATCTCCTAACACAAGGAGAAATCAGAGCCATATCCCATGCCAGATTGGATGGATACATTTGTAGAGGTATCTGGATCTACGTTTTAGCCCAATATATAGAAATACTTTAGCAGGAAAATGAACAGGCTAGGAAGATAGCTAGTTTGCAGAAATGCAATTCAAACTTCTCTCAAGCCCACAACATATTCTGAATCAGGATTTGGTACAAGTCAATATCTACAGTAAATAGAACAAACTTATTTTTTGCCACAGGATAAATTTCAGAAACTGCTGTCTTCAGAGAAGCATTCATTGCCCCTTGGAAGATTACCAGGATGGCCAGGAACTGCCAAATCTAGGCAAAAGGCTCAGCCTTCCATCATTCTACAATAATGTAGCCCTACACTTGCCATCTGTAAGGAATCTCTGTCTAAATCTGCCAATCCACTATACTCTTGTGAGCATGAGCAACAGTTTTCCTTTGTCTAGCTGCTTGTTTAAATGCTAGATTATAAAATTTAATAAAATCTAACAAAAATAAAAATTAAGGCTCACACTTCTTTTCCGCTTTCTAGTGGAAACTCTTAAATAATTTGCAATCTTAATTAGTGCACAACAGTATAATAAAATACAAGGAAATAAAAGTTCCAGTATAACAAAAGCAGGATGCGTGGAAAATATAAACAACTTGATTCAGCAGGCATGCAAGGGATTGAAGCCTGTTTGTCACCAGATCTCCCCCAAACTTCCCCCTGGAGTGAAACTCAAGGAGCATGCATGGACGAAAGCATGTCAGGACTTGGTGGGGAAGCCAGTACAAGAATAGCTACAATAGTAAGTGTTCCACATTCATGAAGATCTTGGGTTACCAAGATAAATTCAGCTATGAGACTCACCCTTGTGCTTTCTTAACCCCTTCACTGCAGGATGCCTTCATATGGGCCAGTGCAGGAGGTACAGAGAGGGAACACTAGAAAAACTCAGGAAGGGCTATTTCTTCTGGTTGACAGCAATGTATACACTACCACTCATTTAATTTTTTCAGAAATTTTAGAAGTCTTACTTAAGACATAATGCATATTACTGTGGTTATGAAGTCTTTTGCCATTAAACCATACGGATGCAATTAAGACGGGTATTTTCTTCATATATCAAGGTGTAAAACCTGTTCATCCCATTCTCCCCAAACACAAAACTAAAATAATAATAAAAAATGCTTAGTTATACTGCTTCTAGGTCATTTGTTTGGAAAGCTTTCACTTCCTTCAGCTAATAAATGGCATCATTTGAAGCAATGACTTTCTTTTCCAGTTTCCAGATGCTAGACTAGCTGCAGTGCTAACAGACAGGTAGTAATGAATTCTTTATCTTTTTGAATCATAATATTACAAAACTATTATTTCGGGGTTTCCAGTTTTACACTAACTGGAACATCTGCTCTTCCCATTCAGCAATACATTAGGGCAAACAATATTGAAGAAAGAACATTTCCTCACTAACTCATCTCTTAAATTTCTTATTTTAAAATTATATTAAATAAGACCTTTTAAAAAATGCTTGACTGTCTGCATTTGACTGTGTTTAAAAACCTTTCTTTTTGTACCTGTTGTGCAAGAATCAGAAATGTAGAAAAATGCCTTGAATTTTTTTCCTCCTTAAATGATCATCGAGAAGTAGAGGAAATATTGCAAAGGCTACTGATGTCATAGGTCCAAAACCTATTAAAAGGTAAAATTTCAGCTATGTTTCTAACAAAACTGAACAGCGTCTTGCTCCATTCTGCTGGAATTTTGTTTTGTGATCACTCTGTCAGAGTTAATGTCTCATCTGTAACATGGGGATCCATAAATAGGTCCCTCCATGAAAAGAGAACTGTAGAAATAAAGTCATACTTTTGGGGTAAGTGATCAACATGCATTAAAAGGGGACATGTAAGAATCAAAACGGTAAAACTCACAGTCAGTACAGAGGCTTGTGGTCCACTGAGCAGGACTAAGAATTAAGAGTCAGATTTACGACCGATAATTGGCCAGAATGGAGAGCATCAAAAGCTCCTTTTGTCTGAACTCGTGGCTTCTTAGCAAAAGGGTGGGTGTTGGTGCACCTTCCTCTTTCCAAGCAGCCTTTCTAAGGCTGCAGAAGGAAAAGCCTTGTTAATAGACTGAAAGCGGCAGCATGAACATGAGCTGGGAAGACCAGCTCAGTCCTAGCAGCAGTCTGTCCTCCCTCACTCAGATCCAAGCACTCAGGTTGAATCCCAGTCTGAACTCTTCACCTCCTCTCCAGCACGCTTCCCCTCTAAATATAAACTGCACTGCTGACATGATTGCAGCTGGCATTAATCTTTTCAGATGTTTTCCATGTTGTCCTTGGTTTTGTTTACTATGTTAAATCGGGGGAAATTCTGATTTAAGCAGCAAAGAAATATATTTTCAAAAAAATGTATGTAGCTGAACAGAAAAAAATAGTTAGGCAAAAAACATAGATACCAATGGGAGAGTGTAGGGAGGCAGGAAAAGAGATTCATAGAAAGCAAATGATCTGATCAGTCTGAGGTAAACTGGTGTAGTAATGCTAATCTGAAAGACTAAAAGTCCTGTGTTAAAACCTCTTTCACCTGTAATTGTTAGAGAAACAAAACTGCACTCTGCAAACAAACATTTTTGCACCAGAGATCTTTGAACTCCATTAAACATTAACAAACTGTTCAGGGAAGTTCGCCCAGTACTCAAGCACCAGAGAAAGAACCTACAGGAGGAAAACCACAGACAGTAATTGTGTCCAGCTTGTATCATTCAGTGGATGTATATGGACTTCAGATCAAGTCTGCATACACAAGTGTGGGACTACATAAAAATTTCAACATTTCAAGTCTTTTTAAGAGTTCACAGCAAATTGCAAAGCTAGTATGAAGAAATACAGGAGTGTATGATGTACCCTAACAAAGGAACTTAATGAAAACATGAGTAAAGTGACAGTAATAAAATGCTGTTTCTATCCTTGTTGCAGAGTGGTGAATACTACCAGCGTATGCAGACAATCCAGGTGTGGTACAACAATATTACAGACTTGTGTGTCACTTCTGATTTTTCCATTGCCATGAAAATGGTGAGGGATTTAGCATGAGTTTGGGTGGTGAGGCAGTGGGAACAGGGTTCAGAATTCTGAGACAAAGAAAAGGAATGAGAAGGAGACGTGCTAAAAAGCTAAACCAGACCAACCAAAAATGTGCAAAAAGATGCCAATATTAGTTGAACAGCAAACAGACCAAGCAAAGCTGAAAAATGCCAAAGCAACCTTCACTAGTTGTGGCTAAGTACAGCCTTTCAAAGAGAACAGGGTTCTGTACTGGAAGGAAAGTTCAAAATAATGTGCTTGCTGTGACATCCACTGCATGTTGTAATTCCTCCCGTTCATGTATGGCCAAGCTGGAGGGCAGATGGATAAAAAGACATAATCAGATTCTCATTAAACAGCTACAGCCCAAGTACCTACATGCTCTACATGTATTTAGCTAGCATACTGTGGCCTGCTGTGCTTTTCTCCATGACTACCAATAAACAAGCTTTGACATTAATGTTTTACAGAATTCTGTTTCATGTACTCCTCATCTTAACATTGCACACCACTTAATTCACCTAAACACTTGCATAAACATATAGGGAGGGGTAAGAAGGGGCCTGTTGCTGAATCAGTGTAAAATGTTTGGGCAGAAGCTAGTGTATAAAATTATGTATCCATATCAAGCTATAATAAGAATAAATGTATGAATGTGTGTTTGTATGCATGTGTTGAATGCTCAAAAGTAACCTTAAACCCATAGCTTTAACCACTGTGATGCCTTCTGTTTCTCTTTTCACAGATTGATGTTCACCTCAAAGTCTAACCATATTCGCATGAAAGACTTGGGACGGACAACGGTCATTTAGCTGCAAAGGAGGAAGATAGATGCGGTAACAAAATAATACTGGCAAAATAAGAATATTTGCTTGTTATGCACTGGAAAGCAAAAATAATATCCCTAAGTTTGCAAAGGATGTTGTCCTGTGAGCTTTGTTTTGCTCCCAATGCAAACAGCCTCATTTCCGCCTCTGGGATAACCAACAAAATCTCCACTGAGGGTTACTGTGCACATGCCTGAATGAGTGGGATCTCTTTAATATGTTTAAGCACTAGTAACATATAAAAAACAAGAATAGGACAATTTTGTATTGAAATAAGTCTCTAAATAATATGCTTCAGGACACAAACTGATTCCCTTCAACAGTCTGTCTAATTTATACCCTCTATACCACGTTGTGCAAAGAGCAGTTGCTCATAAAGAGTTTTTCTTTCTGAAAAGCACTGGCTATTCATTACCCCTTGGGTACTAGAATGCAAACAGCCAGATTCAGAGAATTACAGCTCCTGTGTTTCTATGATATATCCTTAGCTAGCAAGGAATAAAATAATTCAGAGACTAATGCACTATTAACTGTCCTGCTAGATAACGAGGAATTCACCAGTAAGTTCAGTTAAGTATTTTACAAGGGCCAGACAGAATCCTCAGCCTCCTAGCCTATCCCTCTGCACAAGGTGACTCCATTACCACAGCAGGACCTGTAAAAGAAAACTGTCTGCATCTCACCCACTTCATTGCAACCTCCTGTGTTTCAGTGTAAGTGCACCACTTCCACTAGGAATTGAAGCTAACAAACCAGGCTATGCCTGGGAGTCACTGAGGGCACACACTGCTTTCTTCTAACCCTGTTGAGAGGGAGAGCCTTTGACAGAGCATGGGACAAGAACAGCCACAGCCTCTGCAGCTTCAGGACTGCTGCAAACTTTTCTGCTTTGTTTTCTGTTCAAAGCTACGTCATCTGGGGTTGCAAGCTAGCACCAACTAGAACTCCTAATTTGCCCCTAATCACATACAGGCAAAAGTACNACACAAACTAACCAAAACACAAACAAAAAAGAACAAAGAACAACCTAGACCTTGCATATTTTGTACATTGTATAACTGAGGAATTTTAGGTAGAACTGCTGATAATTATTGCTGGTGGCAGAAGTTTGATTAGCACTGCTCGGAGCTGCGAGTGTCCCTGCACCAAGGGTACATTTCTGTGGACTGGAAAGCACAGCACTAAACACTCCAAGTGTGCCGTAAGGGGGTGGAAGAGCTCTGTGTAATTACCCTTCTTGCCAGTCTACAAAAACAACAGCCATCCGCCACTCCAGCCCAAATAGAAAATCTGGCAGAAGGGGACTAGACATTCACACTAATCGGCTGGCCTTCTGTTTCAAAAGGCACATGCTTGTAAACAAGTAAACAAAAAAAGTACATTTGGGTTTTCAGACTATGCCAAAAAGAAAAAAAGAGACCTTTTCATGTGTTGACTAAAATCTTAATATGCAAACCATTGGTCAAATTCTAATTACTCATATTACTAAAAGTGCCTTGCAAAAATTACAGCAAACATTCTACCTGGTGGCTAACATGGAGATAGTAAACTGCAAATTAACAATGACTCTGCTATTGCGTTAACATAGAAGACCTGAGAAAAATGAAAATTTAGACCATTCCAGAGGGCAGACAGGAAAATGCACAGCTTTCTTGCATTGCCTACACGTTTGCAATGAAAACCACACAAAATTTTTACTGAGTTCAGGTTTCATTGCAAACATGAAACTTAGCTCAAGGGAAAATTTGCTAATGTTTGCATAACTATTCATTCAGCTGGGGGCCAGCCTCAAGCAGAGCTTTGTGATCTAAAGAGCCATGTGAAGTGTGCAGTTTCACATCAAAACTAGGTGAAAAGGGGAAAAAATTGACTGTTTCATTTTGAATCGTTAAGATAGTTTAAATGAAACTTCAGAGGCAAATGCAATAACAATGCAGATTGCAATGGTACAAGTGAAGGCTGACGATAATACACTGGCTAAATTAACAATAATTAAAAAATAAAAAGGTTTACTTTTGCTGTTCTCCTGAACAGCCCTGTTCTCACCCTCACAATACACTGGAAGGATGGGGGTACTCTTAGTTCCATGTTGTAGGTGGGAAACTGAGGTAGAGTGGTTACACATGAGCAGTAAAGCTTGACTGTAAACTCAATTTCCCTTCTAAACATCCTTCCTCTCACTCAGATTTACTTCTGCATGCAAAGCCAATTGCAAGCATGTACCTGCTTCAAGCAGCCCATTAACTCCAAAGCCAAATGGAGTCCCCCCAGTCTCATTTTGCACATACTCTCAGCATATCATTCAGGTAGGGCCCACATGCAGTTATCAATTTGGATTTTCTTACATCTTCTTATCGACATCTGGTGCCATCTATTTTCACACAGTACTTTCTAAGGTAGTTTGCATCCATGTTCTGCTTCTGCCTTATTGAGTCATTTTGGGTTTTCATTTCACTGCAGTCAAATTCAGCCTGCCAGGGTTCTTCCATGATGGAAACACTAATGGGCAATCAGACTGGCCTACAAAATAGTCGGCAATCCCATAGCTGCCCAAAAACTGTACCTTGCTGTATCGAGTACGTCTCTTTACACATGGTCACTAAAACACTCTCCCACACCATAACACAACCAGAGTTTCTCCCTTAAGCAAAGGGAATAATAACAGTAAAATATAACTTCTGTTACGTCAAAATAGAATTTTACATTGAGATAAGTCACAAAGACGACACATGGCTTATTTTTATCTCAGTATGCATAATTGTAGTCAGACGTATAAACTGTCATCACACTGCTGGGGAGGAGGGAAGAATAGAAGGGGATTTTTTTTTGGCAGCGGGGAAGGAGTGATGTTCTGTTATGGTTTGGTTTTACAGCGGACTAGTTATCTCAAGATCAATATTCTTGTGTGAGAAAAAAAATAAATTCCCCATGTTATAGTGAAAACATAGCTTCTATCCTCCACCATATGAAGGTAATGGTGGAAACATTAACAGTCACCATCCTTTGAGAGTTATTTATTCCTGGAATAGAATAGCTTCTGCCAGCAAGATTACATTCAAAAGTTAACAACATTAGAAAATCCCAGCGACAAGGACTATTTAGCAAATTACACAGCTAAGAAATATTTTCTGACTCATTTTGTTCCCCAAGTTAAAAACATGTTAAAAGGTTGAGTTCCCAAAACAGAAAGACAACTTGGTCCAGATTATAAAATACTCAAGAGCTGCTTCTGCTGGTATTGCAATGTCTAAGCCATGTAGCAATAAGAATATTATTTTTCAGAAGCATTTTGGAAAACGAGAGCAATAGCCACATGGCAGCTCGAGGTAGCGCCTTAGTGGGAACTCCACACAGCCCAGCTCCACAGACTTACACCCAAAAACCAAGATAGTTGCATCTGTACAGCAATTCAGCAGGTCCTGCATGATCCACTCTACCACCACACTAATCCAGCTACAGCTATTTCAAGGTCCCTTCCAATCCCTGATATTCTGTGACTCTTTGATTCTATTATATACAGTTATTCCATTTCCAGCACCATTCTCTGCTAGCCTAGGCATCTTTTTGCCACCCACTTTCACATGGCAGAGACATGTGCTTTGCACTCAGAAGTATAAATCAACTCCAAAATCAGACAGACCCTGGAGTCACTCAGCCTAAATTCCATTCAAAACCCTAGCCAGGGTCACCGCCTGTCCTGATTCACTTCTCTATTGTATCACCCCAACAACAGCTGGTAGATGTGCTCTGAACGGCTTGTCTCTTGGCACCTAGCGCATAACCTCCTTTCCGTGTACCAGGAATTGCTCTAATTCTTTCCTCTTCTTTATTCTGCAGAGGATATTAGGTGAGCCACACAGATACCACCTGAACTTAACTCGGATGTTGTTAGTACTCATAGAACAGAGATCCCAACTCTGAAATTGAATGAAGTCTCAGAGTGACCTACTGTAATCCCAGTTATATCACACTCTGAATTAAAGGCACACGGTATGGAGTAAATGGGCACTGTCATCAGCTATTGTTTTTCTAAATTGTTTCAGTAAATCTGCAGAGTGTTTTCTTAAACTTCTAAATATCTCAAAACCCCTGCTCAATTTTATTTTTCTACATTTACAGCATGTCATAGAGACAATCAGCAATAACTATTCCTTGATATGATGGACACTTCGGAATGCCACCTAGAGTTTCTCAAGGCAGGTTCAAGAGCAGACAGGCTGAGTAGACAAAGAGTCATAAAATGGAGACAAATTTAAAGTGTACAAAGGGAACCAAAGCCCTGATGTGGAGAATACATCCAAATTTAAATAAATCCATTCAATCAGCAAATCCTGGAGATTTAGGATTTACACAGTAAACCCAGACTCAAGACCAAGATGGGTGCTCACTGACCAGACATTTCAGAAGGTTTTAGTAAAATATTCTTGGGAGACCCTGGCCATCATTTTTTTTCCTCTTTTATGTATGGAATAAGCAAATCAGAAGCACTATTGGCCAACTACAGTCACATATGTTTTAAATACAAAAATTATAAGAAACAAAACACAGAGGGCCATTTTGAATTATTCTAATTGCAGCTGATAGACTACAGAAGTACAGAATGTGTGACATGTTAAAAAGGAGATGAATATGCAAGTTTA